>OVAQ01002394.1:0-12966 GCA_900406345.1 Erysimum cheiri | reverse complement strand
TAAAAACTACTCAAATGGGATTGCAAAAACTCCTGTAGATCTTTCCAAGGAACAAAGACCCTAATAACCAAAAGATTAGCAAGAATGTGTGCAGATTCAAGAATGGAACCCTAATAACCCTAGAACACGTAATTTCCAACAAACAGAGGCAAAAAAAAACCAACAGATTAGCAAAATATGTGTGCAGATTCAAGAACGCAACCCAAATAACCCTAGAACACATAATTTCCAACCAACAGAGACAAAAAAAAAAAAGTAAAAGATTAGCATCAATTTCGGAGAACAAAAGCCCTAAATATTCGTAACCCTAATTTTCCCCCAATTTTCTTCCAAACCCAAAAAGAAAACAAAAACGAGAGAAAGGCATTTCGTTTACCAGTGCGCGATCACAATCTTCTTCTTCTCGGAGTCATTTCCTTCTTCTTTTTCATCTTCTTCTTCCCGGAGTCATCTCCTTCTCGGAGTCAAAAGAAGAGAAACCTGGAGAAGTGAGCATGCTTCGAATAGTTTGAGAAAGTAGCGGCTTCTCTGTCAATGACGAACTCGAAACCCTAATATCAACTTCAACGGCTCTCTCATATGACGAACTTGAAACCCTCTGTTTCACTCTACTGCGTCGTTAAGTCGCAGAGACTATTATGGGCTCAATGCTTAACCCAAACTATTATCGGCTCAATTTGAAAGCCCACACTAATATTACCCTGTTCGGCCTTTTAGCTGCAACAAATATAATAAAATAAAAAATGAATATACAGTATTACATCTTGATACAAAATTACTGGCAAAATAAAGTTATAAATATATCTGAACATTGTGGAAGCCCCTTGTTCCACTGGGACTAAAGGTGTTGATTATGCTTCTACATCAAGAGATTTGGGGTTCAATTCTCGGAAGGCGTGATTTATTTTGGAGATTTTTAAGGAGACAAGTTTACATGAGATCTTCTGCGTGGAGCAGGTGCAAGCGCAAGCGCTAGATATGGATCTTCGTAGAGGTCAGACGGTAGAATTATCCGTCGTATGAGTAGCCGATGTATTATTTACCATGATTTGCAATTGAATAATAATAATCCAGTGTTAAAAAATATATATATATCTGAACATTTTAAATTACAATATTTATTAGCTAATTAATTTAATATCTGAAGATTTAAAATTAAATCATATTAGATTAATATATACTTTAGCTTAATATCTCAAATTATAGAAAAAAAAGTTGGTACAATATTTCATCTGTTAGCTTACGCAATTCAAGTCAACCATTCAATAATTGCTTACTATATTATTATTTTTCTCATGTTAGTTATTTATTTCTTTCTAGGGTGTTTGGTTCCTAGACCTGTACACATGTAATTATAAGGCCAACTCTTTTATTATATATAATAGGGGTAAGCTTGGACTTCCAAGTTCTAAGCAACTA
Organism: Erysimum cheiri; assembly: GCA_900406345.1. NCBI lineage: Eukaryota > Viridiplantae > Streptophyta > Magnoliopsida > Brassicales > Brassicaceae > Erysimum > Erysimum cheiri. The sequence continues at coordinate 11,547 of OVAQ01002394.1, read as the reverse complement.
CAAGCAAACCCCACAATTTTGTCTACACTTACCTCAAACAAATAATATTTTTTCCTATATCTTTACAGAAAGATAATATTTCATATCTGATGTTAAATATATATATATATATATATATATTTCATATCTTTAGAGAATAGTTTATTTTATTTATTTACATCTTTATCATGTTTTTTTATGGTGTTGGTAAGACTCATTAGAATTTTCTCCAACATTTCTTAAGTATATTTTACCAATCACTATTTCGTCATCGTCTTTATGTTACTTCTTCCTCAATTCAACAATAGTTCTCATTCGTTGACCCAACAAAANTTTTGTGCCCCAAAAAAAAAAAAAAAGGTCCCATTTTTTTTTTTTTTTTTTTTTTTGACAGCTGTCTCATTTAACTTACTAAAATATGATTTATTTTAAAGTATTTTAACCAAAATTAAGCTTGTACGGATTAGCAACTAGCTTTAAAGAAAGAAAATTTATGGTTTTATTCGCTTTAATTGTAAACAACGAACTGAAAACGAAATCACAACAATCGACAATGACTAATTGATAAGAAGAAAAGACACAAAATTCTTCAGAGTTCTAAGCCAAAATATTTCAAAGAGACTTCTCAAGCAAAACAAGAAGATGAAGGCAAGTATATGAAGCAAATAGGTTTATGTATGTGTTTATATGGCTTCTTTGATTGATATCAATTTTTCAAATGCAGCAAAAGATCCTGATAAGAGTGACTATGACCGATGACAAAACCCGAGCAAAAGCGATGACAAAAGCAGTTCAGTTTAAAGGTAAGAAAAGAAGATCTTCTCACAAAAAGAACACAAACTTATGTTGGATCTAACGACTTTATGCAATGGTTTATAGGTGTATCAGCCGTGGAAATAAAAGGCGATCACCGGAACCAGATAGAGGTAACCGGTGTTGAAGTTGATATGATCCCTCTCATAAAACAACTTAGAAAGAAGGTAGCATTCGCAGAGCTTGTAAGCGTGACGAAAGTCGAACCTCCAAAGAAAGAAGACGAGAAGAAGGGAGGGGATGGAAAAGGTGCAGCGGGAAAAGGCGGTGACCAAAAAGGCGGCGATAAGAAAGGAACAGAGGAAAAGAAAGGGGAAGATGCCAAGAAAACTCCGGTACCGGTACCGGTGCCATGTTATCCATGGCCTCAAGGATATGGTGTACCTTCTTCATTTCCCTATCCGTGTAATCCTTACAATTATATAGGGGAACCAGTTTACAATCATGAACCGAATTGCACAATTATGTGAAATAGGTTTACAGAGGAAGATTGATGAAGCATGATGACCTTTGTAAAGAACTAAAGAATCAATGTTTTTACTATTTAGTCATATGAATAAAAAGTTTTGAGGCTACCAAATCAACTTACTTCTATCTCTACATGCTCTTATAACATTATAATATTTTTCCTTTTTTTTTTTACTATGAATGTAAAATTTATTCATTCAAAAAATCGTTTTTGCCAGTTTGAAAATGATTTTGAGTTTAGATAAAAGTACAACAAGTTGTGAAGTTACCCATTACGGGCATGAAACAAGTAGCGAAGGCCTTTTCTCAAGTTTTCCGGCTTTTCGGATGGTGGTAAACCGATTGCGAACATTCTTGTCAAGTTTTCCGGCTGTTTGTATAAACACAATTATAGCATTTGGCCAACAATATCTAACACATGACTAGGTCAGTGGATTATATAGAATCAAAGGAAACAAAGCAAGTGATCAAGATCTTAAGAATGAACCAAAAACTGAATCAAATTCGACATTGGAAGGAATAAAATATCAAAATCAAGAACTACAAAATCAAGTAAACGATAGAGGACTAAAGGTTAATCGAAGCCTACCAGTGATGGTGCCATTGGCCCATTGACAATAATATTGTTGTTCAGACTTTATCAGAAACCTAATTCGTTCAATTCAAAAGAAAGCTTAATTCAAGAAAGCTTCATGTTTTGGAGTGAGAGAGAAGAACCAAAACCGGTCGGCAGCTTTTTGCTCAGTGCTCAAAGGTTTTTCTAACCAAATTGTGAATGATGACCCGAACCAAGATTGCATGGCCCAGAGGCTCGGATAAGGCCCGTTACTACGTTGGTTTTTAAACCCGACCCGCCAGAACTACAAACCGGACTATCTCCCAGATCAGCAGGAAACCGGGTCAACCCGGATTAACCGTGGATTAATAAAATAATAAAAATTTTATATATCAAAAATAACTAATTTCAATCCATATTTTAAAAATATGATTTCGAACAATAAATCATAAAATAATTGAATATTATAAATCAACACTACAAAAAAAAAAGACATAGATAGCCAAGGATAAAATAACTAATATATAGTCCATCCCATCAACTAATCTTATTTATTTTAATCATAATTTGTTTATTTCTTCTAGCAATATAGTGAAATCTTAATCAAAATCTAAGAAATTACAAATAACATCGTTTCAGAAAATATTATATACAATTAAAAAATATTTAGAAAGTTTAATTCATATGTTCATACACAACCAGTTCAACTAATAATATCGAATCACTGGTCGGGTTTACCGGGTTTTTTCGAATCTATAATTAACGGATTTTAGCATTATACCCGAACCGGCTTAGTAACTGGGTCACCGGATTTATCGCTTTAATCGCAGATATAAAATTATTGTATTTGTCGCTCTGTTCAAATATTTAGACATATCGGATATAGAATTTTGTAGGTTTGGTAAAAAATGTTCTGAGTAGACAGTTCAACTGATGGAATCGAACTTAACTCAAAACTCTACGAGTGAGTTAAGAAAATTTCGACCTTCAAGTAAAAAGAGAATATTAACATAGTTGGCCAATCGAAAGGTGATCATAGACCAAATCTAGTATTTATTCAGTTTAGAAGGAGATTTAAAGAAGATTGGTAAGGAATACTCATAAAATAAAAATGTTGATCCTATTTCTCTTGAACCAGTTGATCGATACCCTGATTGTGTTCCGAAGGCATTGTGACTTGCAGAATTCCTTTTTTTTTTTTTTTGAGGTCGATTGAATTTCTTAACTTTTCTTTGAGATATTGCAGAATTGATGATTTTTTTTTTTGTAACATCTGCTTCCATTAATGTCATGATGATTGTACATAATTACAATGAATAGAGCACTACAGGAAAAACAGGTTTTCTTAGCGGTCGAAAACCGCTATCTAACGATACGATAGCGTTTTGATAATAGGTCATTCACTTTAGATAGCGTTTTTCCGAGGTGCTATCGTATTGTATTATACAATAGAGCGTTTCTATATGTAATCAAATATTTTATAATAGTGAAATTGAAAGTCGGATGATTGTTTGCCATTCGACTCCATTGGGATTGTACGTACCTCTTCAAACTTAATGTTCCACTGTTCTCTTCACAAATCCAATTAAAACTCCTAGTTTAAGCATTTAATTTGCTATGGAGTAGTTCGAACACTTGTTTACAATTCCCTTCAAAAGTTAGTTTACAAAACCCCTTCTTCCATATATACATCTTGCATTGCTGTGAGTGTATGAAGATCACTATTGAGGGCACACGAAGTGGATACACCCACTGCTGGGTTCTGAACTTATATAAGGGATACAATATAGTTTGTTTTCATTGTGGTTACAGACGAAAACAATCCCTTTGTAAGAGCTTTTTCTAGAGTGAGACTAATCGGTTATCGAAGACTATTAAAATTGGAATAGAAACTTGGCCAAAGGATGTAAAAAAAAAACAAAAAAAATTGGAAATTAACTTGGCCAAACTTAAGATTTCATTAATTTAAGAGTTTAACTTCTATATATATTAAGCAAAAAAATACAATAAGGATATTTAGTAAATTTCATTCTCTCCCAATAAGATTTTGTTATTTTACGACAAATAATAAATCTATTTCATCTCGTATTTATTATATATTTGTTATTTTTAGTAAAATATAATCTCTTTTCTATTCCTCTATCTTCAAAAGCAACGACGATCTCCTTTTGCAACAACAACTTCATTCAAATGCATGTAGCGTTGAAAGGATACTAATCTTCTCCTCGAGCGACTTGGACGATGCTACAAAAGGCTTTAGCACTAATAGAGTGTTGAGATAAGGGGATGCTTTTAGATGGTAGAATTATGGTTGTTAAGAAGTCAAAAGCCGTGGATGAAAACAACATTGATCAGAGTTCATCAATGAACTTGTGATCCTCTCCCAGGTAAACCACAAAAACATTGTCAAGATATTGGGATGCTGCCTCGAGACTGAAGTGCCTTCTTTGGTGTATGAGTTTGTTTAATTTCCAATGGAGACCTCTGTAACCTTTTTCATCACAGTACTGATGATACCCATTGGGAACTGCAAAACAGACGTCGCTGGAGCCTTATCCTACATGCTAGTGAGTTGATACCGACAGACTTACTATTATTTTGTAGAAAAATTAATTATCTTTTGACACCATCCGCATGCATACTTACCGAGCAATGACCTCGCATCGAAAGAGACATAATATAGGGAGCTGCCCAAATAACCAGAATGCCCATGGTACGCATGTCAAAATCATTTTCTCGCTCTCCATTTGAAAATATTAAAAATATACCAACAATAAAATAAAATTTAAAATATATAAATTGTATCTTTTATGTATACGTAAATACACACATATATATATATATATATATATATATATATATATATTTAACTCAACATATATTAGTTAATGTTGCCTATAATGTTTTTTGTAAATATAAATTAAATATTTGTACATGTTGCCTATATTTTTTTCTAACAATAAAAAATATTTGAAACACATATTAACATATACTTAAAAATCTAAACTGAATAAATATATTATCTATTCAAAACTGAATAAATATAAGGATTTAGAAACTTATAACATAAATCACGTATATTTATTAGAAGATAATTTAGTTTAGGGAAATGTATCCTAAAACAAATGAATATTTTAAATTGAATAAATATACGAAAAGTTTGGTTTGAGTTATTTATTTTAACTAAATAAAGAGTTGTATTTCTTTTTTTTGGTGGGAATAAAGAGTTGTATTTCTATGGTGATATAGCCGTAGTATTTTACCAAAATACAAATCATAATTGTCAATTAGCTTGTGAAAAACATTGTGGGTATGACACATTAGTAAAAGTATACTTCCCAAATAACCTATAGAAGGTTAATAAAAAAAAAATTAATAAGAAAACATATTTTACAAAAATGAGCGAAAAAGAAGAAAAAAGAAAGCAAAACATAAGAAAAAAGCAAAAACAATTGTGAGAGGTATTAACTCGTACCATCCTTTCCATGAGAAGGGATTGACTGATTTTTCGTGTTTTTATTGGAAAATTGACTGATTTTTTTTCTAAAAATTAGATTAAAAAGGAACAGAGGGATTAAGAAAAACAATTTATTGAGTTTATAGTCAATATGGAGGCCAACGAATACTTAGTCATTTATTGTATTTTCAGCTATAATTGGTTGTTCCAGTTTTTTTTTTGTTGTCTTTATATTTTCCATAAACCTTCTCTAATTTATACTTTAAACATTGATGATTTACTTGAAAACCCATACACTTGATAACATTGTATAGATGGTACATTGTTATTTGGGATTATCATAAGTTTACACGTGGCTTTCATGCCTCGATATGGACGAACCGAATATCTAAAACTGAAAATTAAAGAAAAACATCGAAAATAGTCAACAAACAGCTTTATTTCAGTTTCGTTACATAAACATATTCTACTAATTACTAGTACTCCGTTTCTTTATATAAGATGTTTTAGAGGAATTGTTTTTTCAAAATATAAGATGTTTTCAACTTTTTAGGCAATTTTTAGATTAATTTTATATTTTTATATTATTTACTGTATGCAGTCTTGTTTATAATTAATTAAACTTTTTAAAAATAAATTTTTTTTAATACGTGTGTTTTTACCTAAAACATCTTATATTTTGAAAGCCTGCCAACTACCGTAGCTAAGCGGCACTAGTTCCTGTTGCTTGCAGCTTCAGTAGAGTGAAGATTTAGGGAAGTAGAGAGAAATTCCCTTATGGGGTATTCCGAAGGTGTAACCTAGGCAACTGCCTAGGTTAGAAGTCAGTTTCAGTTCTCTTAGGTCATTTCATACCTTTTTCTAATAAGAAGGCTAAGCTTCATAGCTCCAACCAATACAAGACAAGGGGATGTACCTTTTGGAAAGGGACTGACTGAACGGAATCAGTAAAGTGGGGAAATCATTTTTAGTTTAGACTTTGGTGATTCGTCTTTTATGCTTCCCAAGATAAGCACATGTTATTATATTTCTACAATAATGTCTATTTAGTTTACCGTTTGGATAAATAGGAAAAGGTTTCATTTTATTAGATCGAGTTTCCTTGGTGACCGTTGAGTTCTACAAAGAAATGGTGAGGGATTTGCCTACTGACTCGGTTAAAGATCTGACATCTATGGGACAGCTATGGGCTGTTAAAGTCAAAATTCTCAGACTATGGAGAGAAATCGTCGACAATGGCGATACGTGCATTAAGATGGTCGTTTGTGATCAAGATGTAAGAGTCGAATACAATTTGGATTGTAACAAAGTTTATGTTTGGTTACTTATCTCTTGGTTTTATTAGTTATGAGAAAACAATGTTCAATGTATTTCTTCCATGTTCTAATAGCATTGTTAATTGTCTGATTTTTCGTTGTGTACTGTAGAGTTGTAGAATCGGTGCAACTATACTTCCCAATTTGGTTCAGCGTTACGAGGATCGTTTGGTATGTACTGGGTTCAGATTGGTTCTCTTATGCGATCACGTGTCTTTTGTATTATAAATACACTGTCTAATTGGATCTCACATTTTTGACAATAATAGGGAAAGATTATGCAAAGTATATTCTCAAGTCGGTACGGTTCCGGATGCTCTGATTTTATTATGGATTCATCTGACAAAAAAGTCTTGGATTTGACGGCTCGGTAAGAATATATTTGATGTAGTGCACGTTTACTGATAGTTTGGTTTTTAATGCGTTGTTGTTGTTTGTCATTGTCTAGGACCTCTAGGTTTGAGCGTTTAAACGCTTGTGGTGCGGTCCTGGATCCTTGAGATGGCGTAACAGTGGTCGTCTTTTCAGTTTTTTGTTTTTTGTTTTTTTGGACAAAAGATTGGTTTTAATTATCGATACAAAACATTGCCTTTTTTTTAAGTTTTTTTTTTGGTAGGCGTTTGAGAGAAGAATTATACACATCCACAAATTTAAAGGTTTTACTTGAACACTCGACCTATTTTAAAACACAACAACACAAACCTTGCCGAAAACAACATCAAATGTTATATTCAAATGTTCAATAAGCGCTTTTTATTGAGATAAATTTTCAATTGTTTTTTTATCAAGATACATTGTATGCCCATTGAAAGAAACAATTCTATAGCGATTGCTACATTACGGGCACGGTCGACTTCATCTGCGGACATGCATCGGCAATATTCCAATATTGTCAGATTGAAGCCTTGAAACCCCTTAGAGGACAAAGCAACGTGATAACTGCTCAAGCACGTGACGTGACGACTACAGCTTCACGTCGTGATTCATATTTCAGAAATACGATATTACGGCTGGTTCAGATCTAGCTTCGATCAAAAGAACGATGAACAGTTTTGTAAGACGACCGTAGCGTCCGTTATCAAGAGTGGTTTTCGTGGAATCTTTTATCGATGACAATATCGGTCTAGTCGGTTATATTACATGGAACGTCAGCGACATTGACCGTCTATACACCCTCTAACAATTAAAAAATATATGAAATACAAATTGACATATACTTAAAAAACTAAAACTGAATAAAGATATTGTCTATTCAAAACTGAATAAATATAAAAGTCTAAAAACTTATAACATAAATCACGTATATTTATAAGAATATAATTTAGTTAAGAGAAAATATAATGAAACTTATAATACAACCGTACTATTTTACCAAAATTAAAGTTGTAATTTTCAATTAGCTTGTGAAAAACATTGTGAGTGTGACACATCATTAAAAATACTTCTTATAAAAATACTTCTTAAATAATATATAGAAGACTAATGAAATTTTTTTCTTTTGAAAAAAATATTACAGTAGCTAAGAAGAAATTAAAAAGGCAAAACATAAGAAAAGAAAAAGTAAATTATAAGCAAAAACAGTTGTGAGATATATTCCATCTATTCCACGAGAAGAGACTGACTAATTTTCGTGTTTTCATTGTCCATGAACTTTTATTAGAAAAAATTCAAAGTTCTGACAATTTTATCTTTGGAAATTAATGAACAGTTGGAGATGTCCAAATATATCAACCTACGAACAAAATTTGAAAGAAAATATTGTTTTTCGTTGGCGTTTGAGAAAAGAATTATACAAATCCATAATCAAAACGTATTTAGACGAGCGCTTCCCCACGTTGTTGAACATGTTCTTCCATAGCTTCCACGAGAAGCACATAGATCGATGATCGGGTTTCTTTACTGGTAGACTGGTAGCTAGAAATAACGAGACTTATTTTTGGATAGTGGGGAATGAATCGGTTTATATACCAGTTTTTAATACTTCAAATAAATATATAAATTTAAATTTAGATAATTTTATCAATTCAAAAAAATTAATTTGCAAGATTTTATAGGTATTTGTTTATATAGGTGCTTGATATTGATATTGATAGACTATATTTCTATTATAGAAAAAAAGTTTACAGTCTAATATCCTTAAAAAGTTCAGCGTTATGTATGCCTATTATTAATCTATCAGTAGATTGTAAAAGATTTTATATTATCTAATCTTTAAGTTAAACCCTAATTTTTATTTCCTATATATACTTTCATTATCTATTAATAATATACACACAAAAATAATTCTTAAACTCGTTTGTTCATAACACCACAAAACCCTACCCGCTTAACCTAATACAAATTTCTTTCGTCTCGTCTTATTTTTGGATCTCAATATCACCACTTGCCATCGAGGTAAGTAACTCGTCTCTTATACTCGATTAGTTATATCACTACAAGAAAACCTTTGAGTAACGACGCTCAAAAACATCACTAATATGTCGCTAAATAAGATTAACAACAGGTTAACGACATATCTAAAATCGTTAGAAATCAGATGTCGTTAAATACATATGTCAGTAAAACGTCGTTAATTAACAACGTTCCACCGTCATCGTTAAGTAACGACGTTTCAAAGTCATCGTTATATTAACAACGTTTTTCTTGATGTCATTAATTAACGACACTATACCTGTCGGTAATTACTGACAGATTAACCACGACGGTTCCGATACTAATTTACAACATATTTAACAACGAACACAATATCGTAAATTAATGACATCATATACTAGGTTTAACAACTTCTTTGCCATCGGTATTTAACAACACTTTAGCGACGCATGTCAATAAATTGGAATAAAAAAAAAAAACCTAAACTGAAATGTTGAAAGATAATTTAAAAAAAATTTAAACATTGTTCTTACAAAAGCATTTAACAGCAAATAACAAACTGTTATGATTATACTAAATCTAGGTCGAGTTCATCTTCTCTCAAACAAACGCCTCCAACTTCTCATAGTCCTTGAACCGCTCGTTCATCGATTTAATCAGCTTTGCCTGTTCTTCCATGATGTTTTTTGCTTCACCAAGTTCTTTTTGAGTAGACTGAAGCTCTGTTTGTAAAGTACATAAGATGGGGCTTGGCACAAATGATGAAAAGGATGATGAACCAGGTTCTGGAATAGAACCCATTCCGTATCGACGTCCCCTCTTCAATGGGACAACCTACAATATAACAATAATTAGCACATGATCACATTATGAAAGTAAAATAATGTTGACAATACAGTATAGCAATTTGCAAACCACACACAGATGATAGAATCATATGATAACCATATGATAACGTACCAAAGTATTGCCAAAATCAAAAAATAAAAGGCACCAAGTATTAAAAAAAGTCTCTAAAATTAACTAAAAAGGTAGACGTACCGTTTTATATATATCATCAAGTTCAGCTTTCGATAACTGAGGCTGGGTCAAGTCATGTGTATCTTCGGATTGCGGCCTGGGCTGAGAAGCAAGTCGTCTAACGACATGTGCGTTAAATCATCATCATCGGAAGACAACGCTCCAGTAGCCTGCGTCTCCGGAACTGCATTATCCTGGTGAGGTGAACTCCTTGTATGAGTATCTGCGGAAGACGGCGCTCCAGTATCCGGTGAGAAAGATGTGTTGGTTCGAGAAGTCACAAGTGGTACCCGATAGCCTGCACCGGTTGTAGTTACACGAGGAGTGGATCCAACTTTTTGCCTCATATAGTCTATCACAGTATTTCTTTGAGAAGTCATATCTGAAAAAAACCAACCGAACATGTGAATGAATAGAATAATAGATCCAAGAAAATGTCAGAACAAAAAAATCAAATATAAAAAACTACTTAATCGTCTCAACAAAAGTGTAAGAGAATCCTTTTTTTTGTTTGTTTTGTTTTGGCCGAAGTTCTAACACAAGTTAATTAACATTCATTATTATGGTCAAGAGTAGAAAAGTACTAAATCAAATGCATGAAATCAAACTTCGTAGAATAAGTAATTAAATAACAAAGGTCGTAGAACATACCCAGTTTTTGATGAGGTGGAGCTTCCAGCAGCGATCGACTTCGTCTACAAAAATCGAGATCCCAATCAAATATCTATTTTATATTCTTAAGACCCAGATAAATTAAAAAAATTAACTCATAGAAGATTTTAATAACCTCTGAGACAGAAATGGAGGGGCCCCGCTGAAAGAGAGTTATCGCCGCCTGAGAAGAAGAGTGTTAGAGGTGGTGAGAATAAGCGTAGATCTAGGATTAGTAGAAAATAAAAAGAAAATTTTCATTAATTTGGGCTGAAATATCACAAATAAGCGGGCTTTGCCAAAATTTTGGTGGGAAGAAATTAAGAGTTATTTTAAGAAAAAAATAGTAATTATATTTTTTACAAAACTAGATAAAAAGACACATATATTTTACAAATCCAAATAAAATACACCCATAAATTGCTAACCGAATGAAACAGACATAAAATGTTATCCAAATCTGCTAACATTGTTTCTTCCATCGTTGGAGTTATTGGGAGAATATCTTCGAGGATCTGTACACGTCGCTAAATTGTTAGTGACTAGTGTCGCATTAGCGACGTTCTGTTTTTCGTTCATTTTAACAACGTGTAAAATTGACGTCGTTATTTTAACGACGTATTTAACAACGAAAATTCAGTTGTGTCGTTACCATGTCGTTATAACGTCGTTATATACCAACGTTTATGAATGTCGGTATTTAGTGATGTATTAACGATATGACTTGTCGATTGTCGTTAACTCGTCAGTTGTATGTCTCTATTTAGCGACATTATAAAAATGTCACTTATACCCGTTTGTTATTTGACAGTTTTCTTGTAGTGTATAGATTATTACAAATTATTGAATCATGCGTTATCGTTTGTTAAACTTTAAACTACAAGAAAACAGCTCCAAACCGACGAGCATATCCG
>OVAQ01002392.1:2068-12968 GCA_900406345.1 Erysimum cheiri | reverse complement strand
AAAATGGTATAAATTTAACCTTTTACCAAAAAAAAAAAAAATTTAAACCTGACTTTTATCCAACAACAACAAAAAAAAAAAACCGGTTGTGCTCGATACAAATGTGTGGTCCGTTGATATATTATTAGTCGTGAATCGAATTATTAATGCATGATATGGATTTGTACGAGTGTCATATTTTGGAAACTTCAGTTACTTCACTGTCAGGGACGTTTGTACTTTTACCAGAAAGGTTCTGAACATAAAACATTAATATGTTTACGTAGATTAATGATACTAGTGATGTGGTAACGTGGGTTAAGTAGTTTTAACTCAAATATAAGTAATTGTGTAGTATATCTTAAAAAACTAAACTTAAGTAGTTTAATTTTTCATTTGTATGTACCGTTATATGCAATCTCGTTAAGTTTCGTTTCACTGTTTTATTCGTAATGCACTCTATTTTATTTTTTTGTTTCCACTCTAAAACTATAGTATTATTTACGTGTTTTTTTATTGTCTGCAATTTTANGAAAATTGTCCTGCCAGTAAATTTGTAAACTCACCTAAAATTCAATTGATTTTTTTTTTTTTGAACAAAAAATCAATTGATTTAACGTACTATTATAATAAAAGAAATACGTTACGTTACTATAATAATTGAATTGGGTCCACTTAACGTTGTAATCGTGATCTGTACGGAATCCAATTTGTTCAATGTCTATTGTGGGCCGTCGTTTACCATCACATCTCTCCGGCTTGACAGCTTAGCTCTCTTCGTCAATCCCGGTTCGGTTTCCGACTTAGGTCGATATTCGGTTTAGTATTTGAACCGGAGTCTCCCCTAAGAATAAACCGAATCCTACTAGAGACGTACGTATCACACACACTCTCTGCCTTTGCCTATACAATCACTCTCTCTCTCTTCTCTCTCCAATCACTCCCTGCAAATCTTCTCTCCCTCTCCCATGGTGGTTCCTCTATTTCAATCATGCCCTCTCAGCCCAACTTCCTCTTCAGGTATATGTATATATATATATACACACAATTCCCAATTTGTTCATATGTATATGTGTATTCGTTCTGTAATGGCGGTATTAATTCCGCTAAAGCTAGTCGAGAATTTTGAAAATANNGGTATTAATTCCGCTAAAGCTAGTCGAGAATTTTGAAAATATCTTTTGGTTTTGTTTACTCAACGCAACGGTGACAAGTTTTCCGTGAGAATTATCATTTTTCCCGAGAAAACAGCTTTCCCAGAAAACTCACTCGTTTTTTGAACTGTTCTATAGCTAACAAGTCACCATGCAAATTCCTCAGTATAATCGCTTGAGTATGCTAAATCGGTAGTCTAGGAACGAAATCGGTTTTCATAATTGTGTCCTAGATAACGAATGTGAGGTGATTCTGAATGATTTCTGCAATAGATCGGCTAATTCCTGCTACTAAATTAGTGTTTACAATTTGAATTTTCAGGTGGATTGGACTGTTTTCCCAGAAATTCCGTCGAGAAGAGGAAAACAGCATCCTCCAAATCAACGGTGGAGAATCGAGCAGCAGCGGCAGCGATGAGACGCCGGTGCTGAGCTCCGTCGAGTGTTACGCTTGCACGCAGGTAGGCGTCCCAGCATTCCATTCAACCAGCTGCGATCAAGCTCAAGCGCCGGAGTGGCGTGCCTCTGCTGGCTCTTCCTTAGTCCCTATCCAAGACGGATCCGTCCCTATCCCAGTCCGAACCCGCTTCAGACGTCTCAAAGGTCCGTTCGGCGAAGTTCTCGATCCCAGGAGCAAGCGCGTGCAGAGATGGAACCGCGCGTTGCTTATAGCTCGAGGGATGGCCTTAGCGGTCGATCCCCTCTTCTTCTACGCTCTTTCCATCGGCCGGACCACCGGACCGGCGTGTCTCTACATGGACGGCGCGTTCGCCGCGGTGGTCACTGCGCTCCGCACGTGTCTCGATGCTGTTCACCTGTGGCACGTGTGGCTTCAATTTAGACTCGCCTACATCTCCAAAGAGTCCCTTGTCGTTGGTTGTGGCAAGCTCGTTTGGGATCCACGCGCCATCGCGTCTCACTACGCACGCTCCCTCACTGGCTTCTGGTTTGATGTTATAGTCATCCTCCCTGTCCCTCAGGTTAACAACTTCTCAAAACAACCTTCAAACTATTCCAATATTATAAAAATAACACTGGACCTCTTATTAGTATCAAGAAAGCCTTCCATGATCATTTCAAAGTGTTACCTTGTTAATGAGTCCTGATTTGAGATGCAAATGTGAACTTTGTGTGTTTTTGTTTGTTTGCAGGCTGTGTTTTGGTTAGTCGTGCCGAAGCTGATAAGAGAAGAGAAGGTTAAGCTGATAATGACGATTCTTCTGCTAATATTCTTGTTCCAGTTCCTCCCCAAGATTTATCACTGCATCTGCTTGATGAGAAGGATGCAGAAAGTCACAGGTTATATTTTTGGGACTATTTGGTGGGGTTTTGCTCTTAATCTCATCGCATATTTCATTGCTTCACATGTAAGTACTCTCAAGCTAGAAACTGTATTTCCTTCAGAATATATATTGTTGTGCTGCAACAGTACCCTAAAATAACTTCTACAACTCTACGCAAGATATCAAATTCAATGTGTACATACTACTAGTTTCCATGCCAAGATGTTGGTTTTTTATGGACATTTTGGTGGTTTTAGGTCGCTGGGGGATGCTGGTATGTGCTTGCAATACAGCGGGTTGCTTCTTGCATAAGACAGCAATGCATGAGGACCAGGACCGGGAACTGCAATCTGAGTCTGTCTTGCCAAGAAGAGGTCTGTTACCAATTTGTGTCCCCGACAAGCACAATTGGATATCCATGCTTATCTGGAAACCTTACCACTGTGGTTAAGAAGCCTATGTGCTTAGACTCTAATGGACCATTCCGATATGGTATCTACGGCTGGGCTCTTCCAGTCATCTCCAGCAACTCTCTTGCGGTTAAGATCCTTTACCCCATCTTCTGGGGACTAATGACTCTCAGGTGATTGCTTGGCTTTAGAGTTTAAGACTTGGATACTTAAAAACCTCTGATAGACAAATACTGATCCTGTATTGGGTGTCGCTTTTTTACAGCACATTCGGGAATGATCTTGAGCCCACAAGCAACTGGCTCGAGGTTATTTTCAGTATAGTCATGGTCCTTAGTGGGTTATTACTCTTCACTCTATTGATCGGAAACATTCAGGTAAACTATGCAAGGATAAGTCTTTCCTTATATGATGTTGGAATCGGAAGATTTTAACAAGCAGTTTGCTTTCTTTTAAAGGTGTTTTTGCAGGCGGTAATGGCGAAGAAAAGGAAAATGCAGATACGGTGTAGGGATATGGAATGGTGGATGAAACGTAGGCAGTTACCATCCCGGCTAAGACAGAGAGTTAGGCGATTTGAGCGGCAGAGATGGACAGCCTTGGGTGGAGAAGACGAGCTGGAACTTATACAAGATTTGCCTCCAGGTCTTCGAAGAGATATTAAGCGATATCTTTGCGTCGATCTCATCAACAAGGTATATTAGGAAAGGAATGTTACACGCAATCTTCTTAAGACTTGTGAAAGCAATCTCTGTTAAGTCTCTGACATGTTTGATCTTTCTCAGGTGCCATTGTTCAGGGGCATGGACGATCTGATCCTTGACAACATTTGTGATCGGGCTAAGCCTCGCGTCTTCTCTAAAGACGAAAAGGTACACAACCAAATAAATTCTCTTTTGCTTAGGTTTCGATTCAAGAATTTACTTGACGAGTAAAATCTGAGGTTTTTCTATTGTGTTGATTGTCACAGATCATCCGCGAAGGAGATCCTGTACGGAGAATGATATTCATCATCCGTGGGCGAGCCAAACGCATCCAGAGCCTAAGCAAAGGCGTAGTAGCCACTAGTACGCTCGAACCAGGCGGTTACTTAGGCGACGAGCTACTCTCATGGTGCCTACGCCGCCCATTTCTTGATCGTCTTCCTCCTTCCTCAGCAACATTTGTCTGCCTCGACGACATCGAGGCCTTCTCCCTTGGATCTGAAGATCTTAGGTACATAACCGATCATTTCCGTTATAAATTCGCGAACGAGCGGCTTAAGCGGACTGCAAGATACTATTCCTCAAACTGGAGGACATGGGCAGCCGTGAATATTCAGATGGCGTGGCGCCGGTACAGGAAGAGAACACGTGGTGAAAACAATGGCGGTGTAGGCGGTTCGATGAGTCCTGTGTCGGAGAATAGCATTGAAGGTAACAGTGAACGCCGGTTACTACAGTATGCTGCCATGTTCATGTCCATTCGACCGCATGATCATCTCGAATAAAACAGAGAAAAAGAAGGTTCCAAAATTTATCGGTCCAAATAATTGTGTTTCCCATTGTGCATCCTCAATTGTTTCGCATTTTTTTTCTTGATATGATGTTTCTGAAAACTAGCATTTGAGTTTCTTCCATAAAAGCTTCACTCTTTAGTCTTTATAATGGTTAATAAGAAGATTTTAGAATTATATACTTATCAGTTAAAACGGATAATTTTGGTATGATGGAAAAGTTTAACTCATTTGATCAACAAAAACTTGAAGGAATTATCTATTTATAAAACTAAAAAAATAAAGAGGAATTCCTCTAAACACCACCATTTTAGTTTTCTTTCCAAAAATACCACTAATATCAAATTTTTGTTCATAGGTATGGAATTTTAAATCTTTGGTTTGGGTTGATTATTTTGCAATTTAGGGTTTAGTATTTATGGGGTAGGGTTGGGGTAGAGTTTAGTATTTAGAATTTATTATTTAAAGTTTAAAAATTAAAAAATTTATTTTATTTTGGTGGTATTTTTGTCCTAAAAACAAAAATGGTGGTATTTTAGAGAATTGCCCAAAAATAAACGTGTAGGAATTATCTTAGTTGTTTATAAAAACAGGTTAGTTTATATAATTTCTTCTTATTATGATTTAACTTGCAAAAAGTATCTTTGATAAGTAAGTATAAAACGACGTCGTGGCATATGGTATATAGACTTTCAGTGTTGTTTGGGTTTTGCCTAAATTCAGGACTTCCGAAAAGCTTCTTGAGAGACTCAAAACTCAAAAGAGTTCATCACAAAAACCTACTCCCAGAAATTTCTTCATCACAAATCTCGCGATGGTTTCTCTCTCTTCTTTCGTGAATTTTGATTTTTTCTATATTTAATTGTAGTTTCGTTTGATATTCCCAACTGTTTCGCTTTGATTCATCGGTGATAAAAAGTTAAAAAAATTTCATATTTATCCGAATCGAGTTTCGTAGAGTTGATTTGATTCATACAGTAATGGCGACGAGCAAACCTCAGAGATCGCCGGATGAAATTGAGGATATAATCCTCCGGAAGATCTTTTATGTAACCCTAACGGAATCAACTGATGCCGATCCTCGATTGGTTTACTTGGAGATGACGGCCGCTGAGATTCTCAGCGAAGGTAAAGAACTCTTACTCTCTCGTGATTTGATGGAGAGAGTGCTTATAGATCGTCTCTCCGGCGACTTCTCCGCCGCCGAACCGCCTTTCCCCTATTTAATCGGCTGCTACCGTCGCGCTCACGACGAATCCAAGAAAA
This sequence comes from Erysimum cheiri, assembly GCA_900406345.1. Classification (NCBI taxonomy): domain Eukaryota; kingdom Viridiplantae; phylum Streptophyta; class Magnoliopsida; order Brassicales; family Brassicaceae; genus Erysimum; species Erysimum cheiri. The sequence continues at coordinate 7,381 of OVAQ01002392.1, read as the reverse complement.
TCCAGTCGATGAAGGACAAGACTCTGAGATCGGAGATGGAGCTAGTGACCAAACAGGCGAAGAAGCTCGCTGTTTCGTACTGTAGGATTCATTTGGCGAATCCTGACATGTTTGGTAACTCGGATAAACCTAGCGGTGGAATGGATAACAGGCTGAAGAAGAGGAATGTGTCTCCGGTACTGCCGTTGATTTTCGCAGAGGTTGGTTCGGGTTCGTTGGATATGTTTGGAGCTAGTAGCAGTGGAGTTCAGCCTCCTCCGGGATTCTTGGATGAGTTTTTTAAAGACTCAGACTTTGATAGCTTGGACCCGATTCTGAAGGAGCTATATGAGGATTTGAGGTCTACGGTTATAAATGTATCAGTGCTTGGAGATTTTCAGCCACCATTGAGGGCACTCAAGTATCTTGTTAGCTTACCAGTTGGAGCTAAATCACTCGTTAGTCATGAGTGGTGGGTTCCACGGGGCGCCTATATGAACGGCAGAGCAATGGAGTTGACGAGCATTCTCGGCCCTTTCTTCCATATTAGCGCGCTGCCAGATAATACTCTATTTAAGAGTCAACCTGATGTAGGGTGAGTTCGAACTTATCTCTGGTTTTCTATTGCTGAGAACCCGGTAATCTTCGGGGGTGTTTAGTATTTGAGATAGTTAGGACAATAAAAAATATTGTTTAGCATTTTATAGTAGAGACTTGATCTAAAAAGGAAAGAAGCAGATATTTTTGACTTAGAAGATGACACTGGTAGGTGGTATATATTCTAAACATCATTAGACATCAAATCCAGCATAGTTAGGTAATGAGTGAAGGCAAAACCAACAGAAATAAAAGCAAGCTCTCTGTTAGGTTTAGAATGCTGTATGAAATCATTTATTTTGAGCATTTTTTTCTTGTCTGTACTGAAGAATCTTGACTGTTCATTAAACATTGACATTTGACGAGGGTAAGTTGTGTAACTATAAGCGTTTCTCCTGATATACCTAACATAATATTCTTTACATGTTATAGCAACACTAATATATGTCTTGTTGTTTTTGTGAATATCAGGCAGCAGTGTTTCTCTGAAGCATCGGAACGTCGTCCTGCAGATTTATTTTCATCCTTCTCCACAATTAAAAATTTTATGAACATTTTGTACAGCGGGCTGCATGATATACTGATGATTTTACTTAAAAGTACCGATACCCGTGAGTGTGTTCTACAGTTTCTTGCAGAGGTGATCAATGCAAATGCCTCTCGAGCCCATATACAGGTAGTCATCCTTTGATAATATGGATATTTGCTGTGGTTTGTTATTCATGAATTGTTGTTGTCTTCTCTCGTTTTCATCAAGTTTTGGTATGTGTCTTGCTCAAACCAGCATTCTGTAATGTGTATATCTTGTATGCCAGGTTGATCCAGTCTCTTGTGCTAGTTCAGGCATGTTTGTTAACCTCAGTGCAGTAATGCTCCGGCTCTGTGAACCGTTTTTAGACCCGCATTTAACTAAAAGGGATAAGATTGATCCAAAATATGCATTTTGTGGCCATCGCTTAAAATTAAGGTATGGCCCTCAAGATAATTCTACTTTNGCATTTAACTAAAAGGGATAAGATTGATCCAAAATATGCATTCTGTGGCCATCGCTTAAAATTAAGGTATGGCCCTCAAGATAATTCTACTTTTATTTTCTCACTGGATTTTCATATTTTCATGATGAGAATATTATTTATGATCCACACCAGCGACTTGACGGCTCTCCATGCCTCTTCTGAAGAAGTTTCTGAGTGGATTGACAAAGATACTACGGCAAATGGTGCTGGGAAAGAAAGCGGGAATGAAAGTCGATTATTACAATCCAAAGAAGCCACAAGTTCTTCTGGGCAAAATGCAAAGTCAACAACTAAATACACTTTCATTTGTGAATGCTTCTTTATGACTGCAAGGGTCCTCAATTTGGGTCTCCTAAAAGCACTCTCTGACTTTAAACATCTTTCTCAGGTAGTTATCATTACAGTTTTATCGAACTGGAAATGTTATAGATTTTGGGAAATTTGGAAACGATCGTGTGATAAATTATTTTGTAGAAAGCTCTTATTTAATCTTGGTTCCTGCCATGTTTTCTGGTCAAGACATTTGTGAGAAGAATGGTCTACAGCGGAAATTTGAACTTGATAACACTTTCTGATTGTGAAAGAGTCCTTGATGCCTGGATTTGCATAAGATTATTATTGTATTGTTCTTTACTTTTATCTTTTCTGCATGACGTAGGACATCTCGAGAGGTGAGGACAATCTTGCAACATTAAAAGCCATGAGAGATCAAGCACCTTCTCCACAGTTGGAACTTGATATATCTCGAATGGAAAAAGAGTTAGAGCTGTATTCACAGGAAAAGCTTTGCCATGAGGCCCAAATATTGAGGGTTTGTAATCATATCCTCTGCTATGAGAACATCTTTGGCTTTTTCTCTAGAGCGATAACATGATAGTAATAGCTGCTTTATCTCTATGCTGTTTTGAAGGATGGGGATTTTATTCAGCGAGCTCTGTCTTTCTATCGACTAGTGGTTGTCTGGTTAGTTGGACTAGTTGGTGGCTTTAAGATGCCTTTGCCATCAACTTGCCCCATGGAATTCTCCTGTATGCCTGAGCATTTTGTTGAAGATGCAATGGAGTTGCTGATATTTGCTTCAAGAATCCCGAAAGCTTTGGACGGGGTGCCACTGGTATGCTTTTAGTTTTATCTCATCTGTCTGTAGAGATTGTCTTTGGGTACTTGCATTGATGATGGATGTTCTCTTTTCTTAAGGACGACTTTATGAACTTCATAATTATGTTCATGGCAAGTCCTGAATATGTTAGAAACCCGTATCTCAGAGCAAAGATGGTTGAAGTTCTGAACTGCTGGATGCCTCGTTCAAGGTGTTTTTCTTCACGAAATCTGTAAAAACCTCAATTTGTGTTGCTAATGCAACACATTCTGCAATAACGCAGTCCACCAATCTCAATTCAATTTTTGTTTGCAGTGGTTCTTCTGCTACATCTACTCTTTTTGAGGGGCATCAGTTATCTCTCGAGTATCTTGTCAGGAATTTACTGAAACTATATGTTGACATTGAGTTCACGGGTTCACACACTCAGGTGATTGAAAGAGATTTTGTTAAGTAGCTATAGTATTCCTGGAGTAACAAGCTTCTCCCTATTGCATAGTACTTGAGAATATGTTAGCTCTGGAAGCCATAATGGCCATTTACTCTTGCTTTTAATGTAACTGAAATCTAGTTATCCAATGCAGTTCTATGACAAGTTCAATATTCGCCACAACATTGCCGAGCTTCTAGAGTATCTCTGGCAAGTGCCTAGTCACAGAAATGCGTGGAGACGGGTAAATTCTTAGTGAGCTTGCCATGACTTTGAATTTCAACTATCATGTTCCAATGTCATAGTATTATCAAATTTGATGTGTTACAGATTGCAAAAGAGGAAGAGAAGGGCGTGTACTTGAACTTCTTAAACTTCTTAGTCAATGATAGCATCTATCTTCTGGATGAAAGTCTAAACAAAATTCTTGAGATTAAACAAATCGAGGCAGACATGTCGAATACTGCAGAGTGGGAGCAGAGACCAACTCAAGAGAGACAGGAGAGAACAAGACTCTTCCATTCGCAGGAGAATGTTAGTTGGATTATCGCTTCTTGTATCTTGTTTCGTACTCGATTCATGATGCCCTAAAAAACTTTATTTTGGTTTGCAGATTGTTAGAATCGACATGAAGCTGGCTAATGAAGATGTGACTATGCTTGCATTTACATCCGAGGAGATCACTGCTCCTTTTCTACTCCCTGAGATGGTAACCTGACCCTATTCCTGAAATGGTAACCTGCCCGATGGTTACCCAACTGAACGGTTTGTTTGTTTGTACTTATTCAGGTTGAGAGGGTTGCAAATATGCTTAATTACTTCTTGCTACAACTCGTGGGTCCACAGCGTAAATCTTTAAGCTTGAAAGATCCCGAGAAGTATGAATTCCGTCCAAAACAGTTGCTTAAACAGGTTACCGATCACAATTTACAATTACTCAAGTCTCCTCATCAAAATGTGCGAGAAAAACTGACTGAATATAATTGTGATTGCTTTCATGAACTTGAAGATTGTTCGCATATATGTTAATCTCGCAAGAGGAGACACGGAAAACATATTCCCTGGTGCCATATCCAGTGATGGCCGATCTTATAACGATCAGGTCAAATCCTCCTTCCTAAACCAGATCCTCTTTCATCATAATCTATCAATCTCTACTGAACGAAACAAGTGCCTGTTTTTGCAGCTATTCAACGCAGGAGCAGATGTGCTTCGGAGAATAGGTGAAGAGGGAAGAATCATTCAAGAATTTATGGAGTTAGGCACAAAAGCCAAAGCTGCTGCTTCTGAAGCTATGGATGCTGAAGCCGCACTTGGCGAAATACCAGACGAGTTCCTTGACCCAATTCAGGTCTTTTTCGATGGAAAATAATAATTTGACAGAAACCCCAGTAAAGTGCTCTAATCGTCTGTTTTTGTTTTCTTTTTGTTGCAGTACACACTAATGAGAGATCCAGTGATACTTCCAAGCTCAAGAATCACAGTTGATCGACCCATCATTCAACGTCATCTTCTTAGCGACAATGTAAGCATATCTCGAACACTTTGATGATCAGTTAAATTTCTCTGTCACTCTCTCCTAAGATTTTGGTTTTGAATCTGATCCTCTTGCCTCTGCTGCAGCATGATCCCTTTAACCGGGCAGATTTGACATCGGATATGTTGATACCGGACATCGAGTTGAAGGCAAAAATCGATGAGTTTGTGAAGTCGCATCAGTCTAAGAAACGGACAAGTGGAGAAGATAGCAGCAACAAGGAGAGGATACAGACTACGAGCAGTGATATGTTAATTGATTAATTATGTGTTCCAAAAAAAAACAAACACTTTTTTTTTTTTTACTTTTGTTAGGCTTTTCTTTTCTATTAGGATTGTGACTTAATTTTATTTCCTAAAGTGTGTTTCTTAGGGCTTGCTTCCAGTCCCATGCCATTGATTTGATGTCTAGGGGAAATAAAACTTATGAAATTTTTAAATAAGCAAGTATAAATTTATGACCATGTTATCATGTTTAGAACTGTTTCAATAGAATCACAAGATTGGTGTGATGCAAGAGATTGGGAGTAACTTAGTCTCTGGCGGTATGGTAGATGCAGAAGATTGGTATCGACACCACTCCGTCGATTGAAAAGGTAATACGTTCGATGGAGAATTTAAGAGCAAGTGTATGTGAAGCCAGCGTCGTAAGACTC
>OVAQ01002391.1:0-12969 GCA_900406345.1 Erysimum cheiri | reverse complement strand
TGTCCAAAAAACAAAAATTGTGGTATTTTAGAGAATTGCCCATTTTTTAATGCATTTTTGATACGATTTATGAATGCATTTTTGAGCCAATATATATCAAATGCCACCAATGAGTCAATGACGTTTATTACAAAACCATAATATATAAAATTACAAGATACAAAAGAGTTTTTTTAGAACACACATGAAAAAATTATTACAAATTAACACGTAAAAATAAATGCTTAGAAAAGAGGACACGAGAAAGTGTTCAACGAGTGCTTCTGATGACTATGCTGGGCTTGTTTCTACCAAACTTTTCCATGAACCACTCTTGTTTGCGTGAAATGAAGATATGTCCAATCACCAATCCACAAAAAACATCAGGTCCGTACGCTATTGCCGCTGCTATCCAGTTAATCACTTGTTCTTCAGGTTCCAACAACGTCTCTGATTCATGTGGTGTAGGATTTGGAACCGGAGGTTTTCCACAGATTCCTTCGAGATCATAGATAGTCTGGGGTTATCCATGAATGAAGAACAATCTTGTCTTTGAAACTGTGTGGCTTGTGGTATTGGATCTTCGAGATTATTGTGGGAGAAGTTCATGGTTGACAAAAAGGAGAGGATACCAAGATCTTGAGGAATTTGACCTAACAAACGATTTCGCGATAGGTCTAATGCCTCAAGGTTTGTTAAATTTACCAATGAGTGAGGTATATTGCTTGTGAATGCATTACCAGACAAGTTGAGCAGACGCAATTCCTTCAATAATCCAATAGATTCAGGATTTTTCCACAAAATTTGTTTCCTGAAAAGTCAATGGCTATGAAGTCTTTTCGGATCACATGAAATTCTGTATCTACTCCTTTATGCACCATTTCCATTGAATTACGGTAGGAAGCAACAAACACCATGAAATCTTCCATGTACATTTTATCATATTGTCGTACATTTTATCATATTGTCCATTTGATGTAGCCATGGCACGCCAATCGGAAAAATAGAAAGATGGGAAGGTTCCAGTGAAGTCATTTTGCGAGAAATCAATGACTTTTAAAGTTTGAAATCCAATGGAGATGTTGCGGCGATATAAAGGCCCATAGAATTTATTTGATCGTAGGCTGAGGACGTTTAATGATGGCAGAGAACCTAACCAAGATGGAAACTCGTCCTTGAAGTTGTTGCTTTCCACATTCAAAAGTTTCATAGCTTTGCAATTTATCAAGGATTTTGGAAGTTTTCCCTCCAATCGGTTGTGGCTAACGTCAAGTGCCTTTAAATTGGTAGCATTGACAAACATATCCGGAACAGTTTCACTGAAATTGTTGTTGGCGAGATTAATCATTTCAAGATTACTGATATTCCTTAATCACTAAATTTGTTGATAGACAACTCTAAGAGATCTAACGATCTAAGGTTACAGATCCAATGGGGTAATGGTCCTCAAAATGAATTTGAACTTAGACTCAACACACTCATTTTTGTTTTATCGAAAACTTTTGATGATCTTTCAAAACTGCTAAAAGAGTTGTAAGAAAGCTTCAACACTTGCAATCGCCATAAGCAACCTGGTACTTTGCCTTCCAACTTATTATGGGAGAGATCAAGATAAGAGAGGTTGACTAACTGTGATATTGATCTAAGTATTGACCCAATGAGATTGTTGAAACTAAGATCTAAGATGTTGAGTGTGAGAAATTTGGTTATAGATTCGGGAATTAGGCCATCGCATTCGTTACTAGAAAGGGACAAAGCACGAAGACTAGACGATGAAGATGTATTCCTAAACTTTATAGGTCCCTTGAACTGGTTTTTCTTCATATAAACCACTTGTAACGAAGTTATCATGAACAAGGATGTAGGAAAAGGCCCAGAAAATGAGTTTCCACTCAAAAAAACATACTCCAAGTTGTGGAGTCCACTCATGTCAGGTGGGAGCTCGGATTCGAAGTAATTATTAGTGAGGTGAAGTGTGGATAATTTGGTTAAATTGGCAAAAGAAACAGGAATTTTCCCACTTAAGTGGTTATGAGTGAGGCTCAAGGAATTTAGTTGGGTCAAGTTTCCAATTGAAGCTTGACCAACTAATTTATTTTGGGAAAAGTCAAGATACGTGAGATGAGAAAGGTTTCCTAATGAAGAAGGAATCTCTCCATAGAGATTGCACTCTCTAAGGGTTAGGATTTGAAGATATCGGAGTTTGAAAAGACCACTATTTGGTTTCAAAGAGTTGTTGAGAGAGACATTATCAAGGTAAAGTGAAATCACCTCGCTAGATTTGGCATCACACGTGACACCATCCCAAAAACAGCAATCACTACTCTTATTCCATGAATTCATATCATTTACCGGAAACTCTTGTTTGAACTCCAAGAGAGCATCCCTCTGATCATGGCGGCAAAAGTGGAGTGTAGGAGAAGCAAGAGTGTAGAACAAAAGAAAACAAGAAAAACAAATACAAGGTAACAACAATGCCACAAAAGCAATAAGATTGTTTTGGAATCATCATTACCTTCTTTTTTTAGTTTTTGTGGTTTTTGATAGGTTATAATTATGGCTTCTCCAACTCTCTTTTAAAAGGGAAAACAAAACATATTTCGTTTTGGAGTTTAGTTCTTGACTTTGCGTCAACTTCATGAGATTCCCTACCCTCTCTAAGTGTCTATGTGAACTGTAATTTGTGGCACAAAGAGTCAAATACCATTGTCTCATTTCTTTCACCTTACCCACCACATACTCTCTCTTGACTTTGACCAATCTTGTTGAGTTCTTGATCTTTCTTAATATTCTGAATATATATGTTCCTGAAACAACGTTAGTTAGCTAATCTCATAAACTCCAAACAAATTTTATCAAATAAAAACAATCACTAAAAAGATTCAAAGTAGTGTAAGACCTTGCAAAAGCAGAGTATAGATTAATGTCTTATACGGTGAGTGAACTCATTTGGCCATAGGAGTTTCTCTTGTCGTTTGGGATTTATCATGACATTCCAGTTCCCCTTTGTTACAGTAATAAACCAACGGATTATTATGATGTTCATAAATTCTGCCTAATTTTTTATTTCATATCTTGTAACTAACAAATAACAAATATACTCACATTCAAGATTAGTTACAATAATCTTGAACTACACTAACAAGAACACCTTACCATTATAATTTCAGTGTCAGTAGGGTTTGGATGGAAATGTTTTAGATTTTAGAAATAAGTCCACTCGGGGAAAAAAAATTATTTTGGTTTAGGTTTCAGAGTTTTTAGATTCTAAAAATAAATCCCATTCGGGATCAAAAATAAATTATAATTTCGAAATATAATTAATTGATTTTAGTAAAATTTTAATATATTTTGTATTAATGAATTTTAGTTAGTTTGATTCGTTTTTAACATAATTTAGATTTGATATGGTTCAAAATCGGGTAATTCTGTGGAGAAACTTCTATTCCATTTGGATTATTTTATAAATTGGTTCCGTATCTTTGAATTATGATTCGAGTTTGACAATTTTGGAATGGCTTAGCATTACCTTGAATACCTTATTTTCTTTGTTCACATGAATCTGAAGTCAAACAATAAACACAAAATTAAGAAGACTGCTATTCTTATACATTCTCAAGCTAAACTTGATGGCAAGAAGCCAAGAACTGTTGTCACAAGCAATTTATTATCATAATCCATGAATGTTTAATGTTTATGACTCTATAGTCTCTCAACATAACTGAAGAATATGAGCTCAAACCCATCTTTATAATATAAACGTGTTTGAGGATATCAAGTAAAACTTGGAACCTAAAAACTGAAAAGAGATTGTTTATTGGGTGGAACTGGAAACAATATATACACTAATGAAAGAGTTATTACTATTGCTGTGATTCTATAAAGTCGAGATAAAAAAACAAAAAAAAAAATATCTGAACTTAATAATTAATTTCTACCAAATAAGATGTACCACAAGCATCAAATTTCAATAGGCAGACAGCATAACATGATTTAAACAGGCTGACTAAAACGACAACCATTCTGAGAGTGAATTAAAACATCAAGTTAAGAGTAACAAGAACTACAACATCTCCAAAAAAGACATTATAATTGCAAGTTTACTTCATGCGCACCGTTTAGTAAAAAATAACTAAGTGACAAAATGGATAGATTAATTTGTAATTATTTTCGTTGCAAGTTTACTTCATGCGTACTAGAAGAAGAAAAAGATAAATAAGTCACAAAATTGATAGATTTGTAATTAATTTTGTGGAGAAAATGTTACTGTTGGAACAAAGTAATATTTGTTTTCCTTTTTGGTTTCATAGTTATATATTACCCTTAATAGTTTGATATGCTTTCGTGATTTTGATTTTTCCATTTGTCTCTTTCATGGAAACCTTTAATTCACGGTACATTAAATCTTCCTTAATTAGGAAGACTTTGTAAGTCAAAAAGTCCAATGAAAACTTTCTTCTCCTAGACCCTAGAGTATGAAAGTGTTTAATTCGTGTGCCATTTCACACATACCTTTCTTCTGGCAAACGTTACATAAGCTTCCCCTTTTGCCGTAACGATTTTGATCGTGAAATACCAGAATTACTTATACTTTGAGAAAATAAGGATAATGGAGGAATATAGTATCTAAGAATAGCTAGCATGCAGTCTTCTTAATTTTGTGTTTATTGTTTGACTTTGGATTCATGTGAACAAAGAAAAGAAGGTATTCAAGGTAATGCTAAGCCATTTTTCAACAAACGTAGATCACAATTTTGGTTCTCTTCAACAATCAAGCGCACGGTTATTGAGCCGAAATTGCCGAACTCGAATCAAAGTTCACGATACGGAACCGAATTATAAAATAATCAAAATGGAATAGAAATTTCTATACCGAATTACTTGATTTCGAACCGTCACTACAAGAAAATGCAGTTTTTCGTAAAAAATTGGTAGGAAACAAACATTTCCAACCGTTTTCTGACGAAAACAAGTTATCAGAAATGTCTCTTAAGAAAAAGTAAAGTGGTAGGAAATAGTCAAAAATAATTTAATTTTCAAAAATAAAATCAAACCAGATCAAAATATAATTTGATCACCAATGGTCAAAAATAAAACCAAACTGGATCAAAATATAATTTGATCTCGAATGGGATTTATTTTTATAATTTTAAAACTTTGAAACCTGAACCGAAAAAAAAATGAAAAAATCTCGAATTGACCTATTTCTAAAAGGGTATTTCTCTAAAATATCATTTTTTTTGTTTTTTGGATAAAAATACCACAAAACTAAATTTAAATTTTCAATTTTCAAACTCTAGACCCTAAATTCCAAACACTAAACCCTACCCCCTAAATATTATACCCTAAATGTAAAATAATCAACCCCAACCGATTTAAAATTCCATACCTTTTTTTTGTCAATTTTTAAAATTCCATACCATTGAGGAATAATTTGGTATTTGTGGTATTTTTGGAAACAAAACCAAAATGATGGTATTTAGAGGAATTCCTCTTTCTAAAATCTAAAACTTCCATCCAAAATGCTAATTATGAGATATGAAATTAAAAATTAAACAGAATTTCAGAACTGGAATGTCATGATGATAAATCCCAAATGTGTTAACTCACCGTATAAGACATTGATCTATAGTCTGCTTTTGCAAGGTCTTATAGATTGGATCTTTTTACTTATTGTTTTTAATTGATAAAATTTGTTTGGAACATATATATTCAGAATATTAAGAAAAGATAAAGAAAGATTGGTCAAAGTCAAGAGAGTATGTGGTGGGGTAAGGTGGAAGAAATGAGTCAATGGTCTTTGACTTTTGTGCCACAAATCACTGTTCATAGACATTTAGAGAGGGTTCAGTTCAAAAAAAAGTCTCCTGAAGTTGACGCAAAGTCAAGAACTAAACTCCAAAACGAAATATGTTTTGTTTCTCCTATTTAAAGAGAGTTGGAGAAGCCATAATTATAACCCATCACCAACCACACAAAACAAAAAAAACAAGGTAATGATGATTCCAAAACAATCTTATTGCTTTTGTGGCGATGTTGTTACCTTGTATTTCTTCTTCTTGTTTTCTTTTGTTCTACACACTCTTGCTTCTTCTACGCTCCACTTTTGCCGCCATGATCAGAGGGATGCTCTCTTGGAGTTCAAACAAGAGTTTCCAGTAAATTCTATGAGTTCATGGAACAAGAGTAGTGATTGTTGTTCTTGGGATGGTGTTACGTGTGATGCTAAATCTGACGAGGTGATTTCACTTTACCTTGATAATGTCTCTCTTAATAACTCTTTGAAACCAAATAGTGGTCTTTTCAAACTCCAATATCTTCAAACCCTAGCCCTTAGAGAGTGCAATCTCTATGGAGAGATTCCTTCTTCATTAGGAAACCTTTCTCATCTCACGTATCTTGACCTTTCCCAAAATGAATTAGTTTGTCAAGTTCCAACTTCAATTGGAAACTTGACCCAACTAATCTCATTGAGCCTCACTGATAACCACTTAAGTGGCAAAATTCCTGTTTCATTTGCCAATTTAACGAAATTAACCACACTTCACCTCACTAATAATTACTTCGAATCTTAGCTCCCACCTGACATGAGTGGACTCCACAGTTTGAAGTATGTTTTTTTGAGTGGAAACTCATTTTATGGGCCTTTTCCTACATCCTTGTTCATGATACCTTCGTTACAAGTGGTTTATATGAAGAAAAACCACTTCCAGGGACCTATAAAGTATAGGAACACGTCTTCATCGTCTAGGCTTCGAGCTCTGTCCCTTTCTAGTAATGAATGCGATGGCCTAATCCCCGAATCTATATCCAAATTTCTCACTCTCAACATCTTAGATCTTAGTTTCAACAATCTCATTGGGTCAATACCTCTCTTATCTTGATCTCTCCCACAATAAGTTGGAAGGCAAAGTACCGGGGTGCTTATGGCGATTGCAATTGTTGAAGCTTTCTTACAACTCGTTTAGCAGTTTTGAAAAATCATCAAAAGTTTTTGATAGAACACAAATGAGTGTGCTGAGTCTTAGTTCAAATTCATTTCAAGGACCATTACCCCATTGGATATGCAACCTTAGATCGTTAAATCTCTTAGAGTTGTCTATCAATAACTTTAATGGCTCGATTCCTCCGTGTTTAAGGAATATCAGTAATCTTGAAGTGCTTAATCTCGCCAACAACTATTTCAGTGGAACTGTTCCAGATATTTTTGTCAATGCTACCAAGTTAAAGGCAATTGAGGTTAGCCACAACCGGTTGGAGGGAAAACTTCCAAAATCCTTGATAAATTGCAAAGCTATGAAACTTTTGAATTTGGAAAGCAACAACTTCAAGGACAAGTTTCCATCTTGGTTGGGTTCTCTACCATCATTAAACGTCCTCAGCCTCCGATCAAATCAATTCTATGGGCCGCTATATCGCCGCAACATCTCCATTGGATTTCAAAATTTAAAAGTCATTGATGTCTCCCAAAATAACTTCACTGGAACCTTCCCATCTTTCTATTTTTCCGATTTGGCGTGCCATGGCTACATCAAATGGACAATATGATGACATGTACATGGAAGATTTCATGGTGTTTGTTGCTTCCTACCGTAATTCAATGGAAATGGTGCATAAAGGAGTAGATACAGAATTTCATGTGATCCGAAAAGACTTCATAGCCATTGACTTTTCAGGAAACAAATTTTGTGGAAAAATCCTTGAATCTATTGGATTATTGAAGGAATTGCGTCTGCTCAACTTGTCTGGTAATGCATTCACAAGCAACATACCTCACTCGTTGGTAAATTTAACAAACCTTGAGGCATTAGACCTATCGCGAAATCGTTTGTTAGGTCAAATTCCTCAAGATCTTGGTATCCTCTCCTTTTTGTCAACCATGAACTTCTCCCACAATAATCTCGAAGGTCCAATTCCACAAGGCACACAGTTTCAAAGACAAGATTATTCTTCATTCATGGATAACCCCAGACTCTACGATCTTGAAGGAATCTGTGGAAAACCTCCGGTTCCCAATCCTACACCACATGAATCAGAGACGTTGTTGGAGCCTGAAGAACAAGTGATTAACTGGATAGCAGCGGCATTAGCGTACGGACCTGGTGTTTTTTGTGGATTGGTGATTGGACATATCTTCATTTCACATGAGTGGTTCATGGAAAAGTTTCGTAAAACCAAGCCCAGCATAGTCAGCACTCGTTGAACACTTTCTATTGGCCTCTTTCTAAGCATTTTTACATGTTTGTAGTAATTTTTTATGTGTTCTAAAAAAACTCTTTTGTGTGTTGTAATATATTATGGTTTTGTAATAAACATCATTCAGTGGACTGGCCAAAATATCGTTATAATCAGTACAAATTAAATCAAGTTTTGAAGTCTCTAATACTTGAAAAATATAAGTAGTGGTAAATTGCTCTCATAGATTTTGTTAGAAAAGCTCATGTGAGCTTACATTTTCAAGATCAAAATGATTACCGAGCGAGTATATGTATAATATTTATTCCCTAAAAGATGAAAAGGATGAAAAAGAGGATTACAGAGAAAAGCAACAACCTTTTAACGATTCCTGATTCCTCTATTTGTCAATGTCGAACGTTTAAGATAGGGTTGAGACTTCGTTTTGTTTTGGATCGGTTAGTTCAGTTATCGGTTAACCGAAGTAAAATAAGAGGAATGCAGAATTTAACCAATAAAATTTTGGTTCGGTTCGGTTTTAGGTTAACTCAAAACGGAAATTAACAAAAATTTTGTTTTTTTTATAAATTCCGTTAAGTTAGGTTATTTTGACAAAATTCCTCCTTTCTTATAGGGTTTTAAACTAATCAAACCGAATGATCCAAATTTAACCAAAAATTCGAATTCTTTTTTTTTTTTTTGAAAGAACGTAAAAAATATATTTTAACAAAAAATTGTTTTACATCATTCAGCTCCCAAAGAAGCATTTGATGTAAAACAATTTTTTGTTGCAATATACTTTTACATTTGTTCAAAATAAATTCAATTTTTCGGTTAAATTCGGATAATTCGGTTGGATTAGTTTATAGATATATAAGAAAGGCTAACTTGTGAGTATTAGGGAGAATCTGAATTTAAATTAGAGAGGATCTGAGAGCTAAACTCGGAGAACATTGATCACATATAAAAGACATGCGGATAAACACGGACATTACATGCTAACTTATCTGTTTTGACATTGACTACGAAAAATTGGGGATAAAGAAAAAGACGAGAATGTTTTTTATTCTCCTTGATTTCCAGTTTGTCGTCTGTGAAAGATTCACAAACTGTAATTCTTCATTTTTCCAAATCGATTGAAGTCAATGGTTTAATTGGTTAGTAATGGGTTTGGTTTAGGTCTTTATTCTCGGTTAATTGTAATTTTCAGTTAAAAAGGAGTGTATTAACGAAAATCATATACTTCAATTAAAAATATAAAATATTGTGTCAAACTAAAGTCAATACAAAAGATAATCAATTCATTAAAAAATTGAAAAAAAACATCTAAAAAACAAACAAGTAAAAAGTAAACCCAATCAAAGTAGGAGGAATAATAAAATCAATTCATCAATATTTGCCAAAAAAAAAGAAATATGGGAAACTAAATATGTGGAAATATGTCAGAAACTAATCTAGAACCAAAATAATAGGAGAGTAAGAAAACATGACAAAATTTTATCGATCAAATCACTTATGGCGTGATTTCATTAATTAGAGTTTTAATACATTAAAATACATAAAACTTTAAATAATAAATGTGTTTATTGAATACTTTAAAATCAAAACTGTATATTTAAAGGTGTGATTTTTTACTAACATTTATAAACAAAACGTCGATTAGAGTATTAACTATTTTGTAACATAAGTAAAGGATATATAAGTTTGACACTATAATCTCAATAACGTTGCAAATAGAACTCTAAACAATTAACAAACATATCAAGTATTTTTTTGAAAAAGAATATATAAGAATTTCAAATAAAAAATAATGAAAAAAATTGTTCATATCTTAACTCTTTTAATATTTGTTTCATCGTGTAAGTTTATTCTCGTTAATTATATATCATGTTATATATTTTAATAATTTTTTTTAATCTTTTTTTCATTGTGTTTTATAGGTATATCGAATATAATGGCAAGACCTAATTTAGAAGAAATTTCTTATTTTAAGCGTGCAGAAAGTCCAAACGCTAACTTCAAAGAAAGTCCTAACGCTGACCTCGAATCTGATTTTTGTCGTGACTGTAGATTTCATTGTATGAAAAATTTATCACCTTTTGGTGATTGCAATAACTTTGTTTGTAATTGTTATTTCACACTAAATAAGTTTTGAGTGATGGAATATATTAACAATTAATTAATAAAACTAAATAAGTTTTGAGTGAGATACAGCGAGTTTGTGATTGATTGAGGAATTTAAAGATGGAAAGAGATTACATGGAAGTTGTCGTTAGTAACGGCGGAGGATATGAATTCTGAGAAAGTTGAAACGCCGAGTGAAATTGAGATTGAGAGAGTGAGGAGAGATTTTGACAAAGATGAGAAGTGGAGGGAAGAAGAAGATAGAGAGAACGTTTGAGAGAGGATGAGAGAGATGTGAATGATGCTTTTGGGTCGAGACGATATTGGTTTTGTTAAGAAGGTGTCTAATCCTGAGATTGGAGAAGATGAAGTGGTGGTGGTGAGGAGACGGAGGAAGAGGAAGAAGATGAAGGTGGATTCCGCCATTGAAGTAGGTGGTGGTGATGCGGTGGTGCGTTTGTGGGTAACTAATTGGTTTGGGTTTTTTTTTTTTTTTTATTACAGTAATTTTGGTTTGGGTTTAAATCTGATTTTGTTGTTGTGATTGGTTTAGTTGATTGGTAACTCCCAAACCGAAGTTTGTGGGTAATTAAGTGAAAACTATTATGGTATTATCCTATATGGAAAAATAGGTGAAAATTTTAGATTCCAAGAGGATATAGATTGAGAAGTATTTTTTCGGAGATATTTATAGATAATTATATTAGATATATTACCATTTGTTAGAGTAACTAATCAAAGTTTTGTAATTTAGACAAGCTTTTGCTTTCTTTTTAAACAAATGAGTGGAGACTTTACAAACTAGCGAAAAAAAAAGCAATATAAGGTTTCAAGGATCAATGGATCAAGAAATTCTGTTTTGTGTTCTAAATTTTTTGTTAAAATATAGAGAATTTGAAGGTTTTAAGTTTAAGGAAAACATCTTTTCTATTCAATAAAAAATCGAGTTTTAAAAGAGATAATACCAAAACTCTTAGAGCATCCTTATTGCAACAACCTTCCTCTTGGATCTTAATAATTCTTTAATAATTTAAATGTAGTATAGAGAGAGAGAGAAGAGAAAGAAGAAAGCAGAGAAAATGCAGCGCCCAATATATTGCTGACATGTGGCATTAAGATACAAGTCTTAAAACATCTTGGGTAAGACTTGTTTCTCGCCTAAAATCAAATTTTGTCATTATTTTTGACTTTTTTAATACTAAGATGTTTGCTAAGTATACGGCAATAAGGATGGTCTTATAGAAGTGAGGTCACAACTGATCTTATCAATACCAAAACTCTAATCGAAAACCAAGTAAAATTTAACATAAAAAAGAAATTAAATCGGAAAAGAAAAACCCAAAACAATAAAAGGAGAACTTGAAAACATGAAGATGCATGTTTACAAAAGTTATTAAGATGTCGATCGCTACATAAAAATATCTCTTGTACTAGCAGATCATTTGATCTGACTCACGGTTAAGAATACTTGAAGATAATTTTTAGGTTGCTTAACATATACAAGATTTTATAGGGATACAATGTGATATATATGTCTTATATGTGGATTTGAAGAGGAATTATTTAATCATGACCTCTAAGGACTTCCCACCAACACTTCAAATTTGTGTTTTATAATTACCAATTCTCTATAATCCGAAAGTTTCCATTTAGGAACTCCATTCTCAGACATTGATTATCTTGTTTTGATGTTGCTAATTGTCTGGAAACTTTAGCAATCAAGGTGGAATTATAATTATGGATCTTTTTGTTTTGTTTATTTGGAAAGCAAACCCTCCATAATTCAGTTGTAGAGTGTAATATCTGGTTTGGTTACAAAACCGTGAGCGTATGAAACAAAGATAATCCACCTAAGAGGTTGATTTTGGAGAATATGCGAGACTCGTGAATCTGGAAGCTATACAATAATTTTGTAATAGTGGTAATTTTGTTTTCTCTTTGTGGAGTACTTATTATGAATACAATATTTTTGAAACAATGGTTGCTGCTATATTTTTATCCGTATTTGTTACTCTCTCAGCTTTCCGACATGAATTTTTCGACTCTTTTTAAAACAATACAAACTAATTTTTTTCTGTACTTTATTTTTTATGTAGAATTCTACACCTCCAATTGACTTAATATATGTATGGCATTAACTCCTTATCTTACGGTCGTAACGAAAAATTTGATACTCTTTTTTTTTTTTTGGTGATTTTGGTTAACTCACTTTGCATCAAATCTTAGAATCCAATGGAAATCTTGCTTCCCCACATAGGGCAAAAATCTCCAACTCATGTTTCATGTTACACTCTTTCTTCTTGAACACGTTACCCATGGTTCCCTTTGCCGTTATATGATAAGGAAAAGATAAATATGGAAATTAAAGATAATAAAAAAATAAAAAAAAGCATTTGGATTAATAGATTAAAACTGTCAACGATTATTGGATTAACAGTTTAAATCAATTGAATTTTTTAACCAAAAAAAATATTAGAAATTTTAGTAAAAAAATCAGTTGAGATATTAAAGGGAAAATAAAAGCAAGGCTATTTTGATAAGGACTCAGGAATAGAATAAAAGGAAACTAAACAAATAAAAGGAAACTAAAGATGATAGAAACAAAAATTAGGAATTCGGATTATCTTTTCTTTTCACTCACTTTGCATCATATCTGTTTTTAAGCTCTCTTCTTTTGGTTACTTTGGCTTA
>OVAQ01002390.1:0-12969 GCA_900406345.1 Erysimum cheiri | reverse complement strand
ATATATTAAAAACCCAGAATCGAACCTGGTAGAAGTGGAAGTCGGATCAAAACCCGAAAAGAGCATGCATATTGTAGTAAGAGAAATGCCTGAAGGCAAAGGATGTGTCACCAGAGAACACAAAAGAGGGAACGAAATATCCCAAACAAGCCACAGAGCAAGGAAGACTCAGATCTAAAATCTGAGAANTCTAAAATCTGAGAAATCGGACTGGTGAAGAGTGGGAGCAAAACGGGATTGGTAGATCCGGCGAGACAATCCGGTGGATCAGGGGGGTCGGGAGGATCGGGAGGATCAGGAGAAGAGACTACTGTGGATAAATCTGGAGAGAAGGCAAGCGGCGGCGGCGGATCTGGAGGACGAAGGAGAAGCAGCGGCGCGAAAACTGGAGAAGACATCTGTGAGGCCAAGGGAGAAAGGAAGAGGAGGGAGGAAGAAGAAGATTCTCGCCGGTGGGCGAGAGGCACACCAACGGCGGCGAAAACCCTAATCGCCAAAACTAGAGAGAAAAAAGAGATGTCAAGCACATAGATTTTCTTTCCATATTTCTTTGTCTATTATTGTTCTAAATATTTGTTTGTCCTCCCCCTCACTTATTTATTTTATCTATGATCCCTATTGATTGTATTAATTCCGTAACAATCCCTTAATATATTCAATTTTCTCATATTTAACCAAATCTTCTGTGTCATCATTGGTATCCGGAAGAATTGGAGGGAAAAAAAAAAAAAAAAAATTAACCATAACCATGAACTTTTTTAACTAGAATTTTTCAGAGAGAGAGAGACTTTTTTAACTCCGTCAAGATCTCGCGCGTCCGGATTTGTTAAATTCGGCTTCCATCCGACATCCACCGGTTTCTAGAACGGTAGTTGGTCGGCTTCCGTCTGACATCCACCGGCTATTATAGCGGTGGTTGGTTGGCTTTTCCCTGGCGACGTTGGCTCCTTCAGCAAAATCGGCCAGTTTTCTATCCGGCATCGGTGGCTCCGTAGCACCGTTTGGCTGCTCTTGTTTCCAGCAAGTGTCGTCCGGCTTGACCGGTTGTTGAAGGTTGAGTCTTCGATTGAATCTGCAATTGGGAAAGAGAAGAAGATGAAGAATCAAAAGAATTACAGTGAAGAGAAGAAGAAGAAGTTGGGTTGAGAAAAAAGAAAAGCGTCGAAGAAGAAGAGAGAGTCAATGAAGAAGAGACAAATAAGAAAGTCAACAAAAGAGAATTATGGGCTCAGAATTGTTTTGTTGTAATGGGCTGCAGATGAATTATGCCCAAAATGATTGTGTGTTTAAGTGTTTGTGTCGTGTGTAGTGTTTGTGTCTATATTAGTAGCTAAGGTGCTAAGGAGTTGTTAGGAGTGGTTAGAGTTTAATCATGAGTGGTTTGCTTGTGTAAGTGAGTCTAGTATCTAGAGGTAAGATGAGAGAGTAGGGTAAGTGAGTAACTAGTGAGAAAAATCTACTATAAGTATGTATGTGTGTGTTCTTGTAAGTGTGTGCAAGTATGAATGAAAAATCTTGAAAAGAGAGAGTTTAAGAAAACCTGAGTGAAAAGTGAGAATTGCAACACCGGTGATAGAGAAGCTTGGGATTTGCTTATAGCAGTGGAGAATATTTGATTTGACTTAAATTCTAATTTTTTTAAAAACGGAGTCGAGAATAACGTGACGCGTGTGCTCGACGCGCGGGCATAAAACGCTCTCAACTTTTAACCTAGTTTTTCGCCGTTTCCCTCTGCGCCAGAGGCTGCCTCCTTCTCCGGCCTTGCGCCGGCGTCGCGAGGCAGTCTCCTCTCCACCTCTGCACTTCAAGACAGCCATGGCGATATGAGGCGAGAGGAGGAGTGAGGAAGTTCCCCGATCTGACGAAGAGGATCTCTCCTCCGGTGATGTAGCGGCTACCTCGCTTTTGTCGGTGAGAGACTTCACGGCGAGCCCGATTTGAAGACGTCGGCGAGCTCCTATGGATCCCCCCTCGTGGCTTGGCCGCCAAAGACGTTGAATGCTGCTACGACGGAAGTCACTGGCGGTTGTAGAGAATCATCGTGAGTCACGGCGGATCTCGATATTGAGGTTCCGCTAAGCCGCCGGGATTCGTATTGCCGCTCACGCGGTTTCTGCCGGACCGGATCGTGAAGGAGCTTCCTCGGGGAGATCGAAAAATTCGGATCTAGAGAGGCGGAGGTTAGATCCGAGTTTCACTACTTGCTAGGTGAGGAGCGGTGAACGGAGAGTCGGCTTGTTGGAGGCTCGCCACGCCGGGAGGTTTCTAGCGGTGATGGTGGCTCGCCGGAGAAGCAAGAAGAAGAGAACTGGATGCTCTTTTCCTCGTCGCAGATCTGGCGACGCCATCTCTAAGCCGGGAACCTTACATCCGCCGGCATTAGTGGCGAGACCATCTGCTCGCCGGTAGTACACCAGGATCGGAGCCCGCTCTTTCCGGCGCCGTTGATATTTTCCGATTAACCTATTTTGTAACTTCTTTCAACTTGTATTAGGCCCATGGCTGAAGCCCATGTACGGGAAGACCCATCTTTGATTTGTTGTTGTGTTGCGACTAGGGAAGTTTCACGTTTGCTCCAACGATAGTTCTCGAGGTTGAATAGAGGCGGCGGGTCGGTCTAGGTGGTGTTTATATCCATTCTAGCAGCTCCGTTTTTGCGTTAGTTCTCAGAGAAGTTGTAAGCGTCTCTTCGTTCTGAGGTTGGAAGGCTGGCTTCGGATAGGGTTCGCTCGTGGCAACAAAGATGAGAATTCGATTTCCTTGGAACTGTGGCAACCACGCAAATGTCCGGTAAAAAATGCGCCCATAAAGACAGTAAACAAATCCGCGGAGAATGTACAAAAACCCGCCAATCTTTGCGCTTCGGAATCGGTGTTTCCTCTTTGAAACTTTGTTGGTTAATTTCGTTGTAATTTCCTTGTCGTTCTCTGTTGTTTCGTAGTTTAAATTTGTAGTTTTTTTGGTCTTGCTGTTTTCTTTGTTGTCTCTGTAAATTCTGTCAAAAATCGAAAAATGGTATAAATTTAACCTTTTACCAAAAAAAAAAAACAATACTGTGTTTTAACCAAANAACCAAAAAAAAAAAAAAAAAACCAATATTCTGAAATTTGACAAAACAAAATCTGTTGCCAATCGCTGGTCAAACCAGACGAAAAAACTATTTCAGATAATCAATTTCATATCAAACGTTCTCCTTCGGATATATAAGGTTTCTTTTATATGGTAATATAGAATATAACAAGAAAAAAATGNAAAAATATAAAAAAAAAAAAATTTTTTTGCAAAAAAAAAAAAAAAAAAAAAAACAAGAAAAAAATGTTAATATCATATAAATACTATAATACTATATGTACCCTAGCTAGACTAAACCGTTTCAAATTTCACCCACCCACCACCACTACTATTCAACTTCTCCATCTCTCTATCTTTTTATTTTTTATTTTTTTTTTATTAACTTAATATTAAAACTTTAAAAATACAAGTGGGCCTCCCATTTTATATTGGGCATGAGCCAGACCCAGTACAATTCTAGCTTTAGTTACAAAAGAAGATGCCGAAAAAAACATTGCCGTTGCCGGAGAAGCGGAGATCTGAACGTGGCGGTGACCGGCGAGCAGCGATCCGAACACTAGCGCCGGTGGATACAAGACCTACGGTTTTGTGGCGGAGGCACCAAATCGGAGCCGGTGACTGGAGTATCGAGTTCCCGTTGCCGTTTACCTTTCCGGCGGACCACCAAGCCCCCTACGGGTCTCCCGGCGTGTTAGACCACCGACTTGACGGCTCTCTGACGTTGAGCCCTGAAGAAGCGGCTCAGACGTTGAGCCTTGAAGAAGCGGCTCAGCCGTCGACCCCTGAAGGAGCGGATCAGACGCACTCCGATCTAACCCTCCAATCTCTGGCGTCGGCGTTTCCCAGCTCCTCCGGACGAAGCTCCCAGATCCGGTCTGGTGAACACCGCTCGAGGCGGCGAAAAGGTTTATGTGGCTCAATCCAGATCCACTTTCCGAGATTCAGCCGAGACGAAACTTCGTGAGCCACCACCTCCGGTGACTTCCGTAACAGAGACGTCGCTGCTTCCGGTGGTGGAGCTGTAAGGAGGCTTCCCGGGAATGCTGCGGCGTCTTCATACCGTGATTCGTCGGGATCTTCTCGCCTCCGGAAATCAGATATATCCCTGTAACACTCGGAGAGGCGGCTCGTCCGTCGAAAAAAGGGAGCTTCATCCATTCCTAAAGCCTCCTTGCACTGACCCGAACCCTCATGAAGCGCAAGAGAAGGGTGGAGGTTCACTCGCTACAGCGGCGCAAGGCCGGCGCAGCAGTAAACCTCCGAGACGAAATAAAACGGCGGCGGCTCTAGGGTTAAAGATTGGGAGAAAATCGGAGTCGCGCGTGACTCCTACGCGTAATTGTCTCATCCATCCCTCTATCTTTAAACAATGGCTTCTTCACTTCTCATAAGTCATCTCTTTCTCCTATCGATCTCATGGTCCTCAGCTCATGTACTAAGAGATTCCTATGTAATGAGATCGTGGTGCGTTTGAATTTGATTCCCTTCCCCTCGTCTCTGTTATCTCTCGTTAGCTTCAGCATTTTGGGGCTGTATGTCATATTTTAAAGTTTGAGCTCTAACTGGAATATGTATGAAATAAAGTATATATTGTCAAATCCTATAATTTGTTCGTGATTATATGGGCTCGAATTGAAACTCAAATGAAGCCCAAGCCCCCCAACGTAACAAAAGGGGAAAAAAAGATAAACCCTAATTCCCAGATTTTTTGTCAAGATTACGCTTCTTCTTTGGATCTACAGAGAACCACCGATTCGAGTAGCCATGGGGATTCTATCATGGTTCACAGGAAGTCCTAAACCGTCGCAGTCGGAGACGTTGAAGCCAGAGATGATACAGATGCCGAAATCGGAAACTCCAGTTCCGGGGATGAACGGAGCCATAGAAGTTCCTCGGCCTGATCGCGCGACAGTTTTCGAGTTCGGCTCCGTGGCGGCTACCGGAGACAGAGTCACTCTCGCCGGATATTGTCCCGTTTCCGATGATCTGGAACCTTGTCGCTGGGAGATTCTTCCCGCCGACGGCAAAGACGCGCCACAGTTTCGCGTCGTGTTCTGAAGAATCAATTGATATTCCCCAAGCCTAGTTTTCAAAACATGTAAACTTGTTCAATCTCGTCATCGAGAATTGTATTAGTCTGGTAATGTCATCGCTCTTCTATAAAATTGTACAATCTTTCATTTGTTCTCACCTTTAGTTAGCGCAGTGATGACTAATTTTGCTACATTAGATTGGTTAATTATGATTCACAGCAACCAAATTGAAACTTGGACTAATTATAACAAGAAATGTCAACGTTTGATAAAATATTAAAAACCTAAATCATCTTCGCTAAACAGACCATCTCCAGGTTGTATTCCAATATTAAAATAAGCTTCTTTTTAGCTATCGATTGCGTTGGTTTGGTTAATTGTTTTTTCTTCAAATCATATAAATTTCTAATTAGTTCATCTAATTATGAATGGGATCCAGTAAATAAAGAGACTAGAAAGAGTGATTACCCGCGTTTTACTGCTCAAAACGACATTGTGAGCCAACGAAACTATTTTGTTTTGTCAAATCTGTTTATGGATTAATTCCCAAAACCGATACCAATTAAGAAAAAAAGAGATGAAAAAAAAATCTCACCACGATCATTCCTCTGCTTTCGATTTTCAATCTTCTTCCTTCCATATTCGTTTTATTCAACGCAATCTGACGATTATTCCAAAAGATGCAATGTGGTTTTGATCCTTGACTGATATATCTTTGGTTCTTTGCGATTATTTATCATCATCAATCATGGAGAACGTAGCTGCGCAACTGAAGCGTGGGATATCGAGACAATTCTCGACAGGATCAATGCGACGAACATTAAGTCGACAGTTCACACGCCAAAATTCCCTCGATCCACGCCGTAACAACATGAGATTCAGCTTCGGCCGTCAATCTTCGCTCGATCCGATTAGACGCAGCCCTGAATCTCTTAGCTGCGAGCCGCACATGTCTGTCCCCGAGAACCTCGATTCGACGA
This sequence comes from Erysimum cheiri, assembly GCA_900406345.1. Lineage (NCBI taxonomy): Eukaryota > Viridiplantae > Streptophyta > Magnoliopsida > Brassicales > Brassicaceae > Erysimum > Erysimum cheiri. Next base: position 6,884 of record OVAQ01002390.1, on the reverse strand, counting down.
TGCAGCTTCTCTTCATGGCGAGTAAAGGTGATGTTAATGGCGTCGAGGAGCTGCTTAACGAAGGGATCGATGTGAATAGCATTGATCTTGATGGTCGTACGGCTCTTCACATTGCCTCTTGTGAAGGTCATTACGATGTTGTTAAGGTTCTTCTTAGTCGGAGAGCTAACATCGATGCTCGTGATCGTTGGGGTAGTACGGTCTGTTCTTCTTCCCCTGTTTCATTAATATATCTGCAAATTTAACAACTTTTAATCCTGTTTTTACGGTTTATGAAATATAGAAACCCGATATCAATCGGTTCGGTTTAATACAGTATAGATTTCTGGTTCGAATTTGTTTTGAGATTCATGTTTGTTTAATTTCTTTTTCTGCTGGATTCGTTCTTCTTACGGTTGATTCAGATATGGTAAACTGAAGCGAAATCAATTAGTTTTTTTTTTTTGATTGGTTTCTCTGGTTTTGTTTTAGTCAAACCGAATTATGCATTCCTTAAGGTGAAAACTTATTTGACATTGTTCAGGCGGCTGTTGATGCCAAGTATTATGGGAATGTTGAAGTATATAATCTCTTAAAAGCTCGAGGAGCTAAAGCTCCGGTACGGTATTTATCAAAATAGATTCCTCTTATATGTTCTTAAGATGATTGGTCTTTTTTTCTCTGGTGTTTTGCTTCATCTTTAACATTTGTTTGTGTTATATTTTAGAAAACCAGAAAGACTCCAATGACGGTAGGGAATCCAAAAGAAGTTCCCGAGTATGAGCTTAATCCACTCGAGCTTCAAGTCCGAAAAGTTGATGGTATCTCAAAGGTTGTTGATTCTCTTCATTTACAACAGCTGAGATTTCTTTTCTCCTAATTCTTTCTTATCCTGATGTGTTTGTTTTTGCTTCATTTGCAGGGGACTTATCAAGTTGCTAAATGGAATGGCACGCGAGTCTCGGTAAAAATATTCGAGAAAGATAGTTATTCAGATCCGGAACGCGTGTATGCATTCTTCGTGTTCTTAAATTTCTCTGTATAATTTTGTTGGTAACATGATGAAATAATCTAACACTGTGTGTTTCTCTTTTTTGTATCTTTTATACGAGCAGAAATGCTTTCACAAACGAATTGACTTTGCTAGCGAAAGCTCGGCATCCAAATATTGTTCAATTTGTTGGAGCCGTCACTCAAAATCTACCAATGATGATTGTAGTTGAGTATAATCCAAAAGTAAGTAAGCATTGTTTATTTTTCTCACTTTATTTCCCACACATCAAATTACAAATGTAGCAATCTTGTTTCATTAATCAATTTCAGGGTGATCTAAGTGGTTATCTTCAAAAGAAAGGTCGCCTGTCACCTTCAAAAGCTCTGAGATTTGCTCTTGATATTGCTAGAGGCATGAACTATCTTCATGAATGTAAACCAGATCCAATCATCCACTGCGAGTTAAAGCCAAAGTAAGACAAAGCCGAGAGCAAATTAGTTAACTGCGAAAAAAACAGTTTGGATAATATTTTGAAAGTTTTTTGTAAGGTGCCAGAAATATTTTGCTAGATAGAGGAGGGCAATTGAAGATCTCTGGATTTGGTTTGATAAAGTTGTCAAAGATTGCCGAAGATAATGCAAAAGTAGTTAACCACGAAGCTCAAATCGATAAGTCAAGTAAGAAAAAGGCTGCATTTTGTAAACTTAGAAACATGTTCAATATTATACAAGAAGCATTATTGTTCTTGAACGATCTTGTGTTTACCTTTTGAACTGCAGATTACTATATAGCACCCGAAATTTACAAAGATGAAGTATTTGATAAAAGGGTCGATGTGCACTCGTTTGGTGTCATTTTGTATGAGGTGAGTAACACAAAAGCTTTCTCCTTTTAAAAGTTACATCCTCAGTCTCAAACTCTACAAATGTTTTTTGGTTTAATATGTGAAGTTGACCGAGGGAGTATCTTTATTCCAACCTAAACCGCCTGAAGAGGTTGCAGAATCAATATGTATAGAAGGAAAAAGACCAACAATCAGGACAAAATCAAAGAGTTACCCTCCGGAACTGAAAGAGTAAGCATTTCAAGATCTTCTTGATGTTTTAACACATCATCAGCTATATTACATAAATGACTGTTTTACAAGATTAACAAGTCAAGAATCATATGCGTGCGTATATGTAGGTTGATTGAGGAATGTTGGCATCCAGAAATCGGTGTGAGGCCAATATTCTCCGAGATTATTATTCGGCTGGACAAGATAGTCGCAAACTGTTCCAAGCAGGGTTGGTGGAAGGACACATTTAAGTTCCCTTGGTAAAAAAATTAATAGTTTCATCTTCTTTAATCTGAAAAAGAATAGTTAGTTAAATCAATGATTTATGTTCATAATGTTTTGTTTCTTTTGCAGGAAATGAATGGGAAATATTGGATGGAATCAATCAAATCTTAAACTTAAACCCCGGAGATGGAGAAAGTCAAGATGAGAGTGAGATTTTGCAGACTCAATCAGATTCACAAATTCCCTCGCTTTGTAGAAAGAGAAGATCACTTTTTTTGTTTTCATGTTTGTTTGTTTGATATATACTCATAAGTTTTTGGGTTATTTGTAAGTATATTTTATGATAAAAACATACACATCACTTGTTCATATCTAAGTTGGAAGCAACATTTTAAATTCTCAACGAGACTTGATAAATTATCTTAGAATAATGGATATAATACTTGTGAAAACATTTTTATTTGTTTGATGAAGAAGTAAAAGATTTAAAATTATCTTACTACGGACAAAAACATTTATCTTACTAAATTTTAATCATGCATACATGATACAACCAAAATAATTAAAAAACAAAATAAAACTCTCCTTGGGGTTCAAGTATTACGTCTGATCGTGGATTCGCCCACGTGGTTACAATCGAAAACATATGGGACACAAGTATAATAATCCAACGGTGTAGAGTCACTCATACAGGTGTGAGCAAAAATATCTTTATTTATTTTGTCCTCAAAAGAAAAAAGAAAAGAAAGAATCTAAAACCCTTTCTCACGATTTATTTGCCGCATCCCTAAAACCTCTCAAATTTCTCCGGCCTGATTCACCTTTTTCCTGTAAACAGACTTCGTCATCTTCAGATTCTTCCGGTTACTGTAAGCTATAATTTGTTTTTCTTCTTCATATCTTCTTCGAATTCCTCATTGTTCTTGAAATCAATGGTTTTGCATTTCAATTTATTGCGTCGCTTCATTTTCAACTTCTATTCGAGTTTTCTGTGGTAAAAGATTGTGATTTTTCTCATACCGATTTCGATTGATCGTCTGGGTTTTGATTCGGTTCAGATTCTTAGTAATGGGAGATTGTCTCCAATTTTATTTTTCTTCATCTCGTAGCTTTTGATTTAGCCATTTTTTTTCCTTTTCCAAATATCAGATCAAGGAGTGTTCTCTTCTGGGAGATGTCCTGGTGAATTCATCTTTTCACAACAAGGGTATTGACAAGATGGCTTCAAGAGCGATCGTTAGGAGAAAGAATATTATTTCCGATTACTTGAATGTCTATGCTCGTTCGATTCAGAGCTTTCAGTCTATTGGAAACTCTTCTCAGACGGTTCATTCACATGCTTACCACTCTGGTATTAACCGTCCTCCCGTGGAATCTAACCATGTGACCGAACATCACAAGTCCTTTACAGGAAGAGATGGTCTTCTATTGCTTTCTAGAAATGGATATTTCAATCGTAGTTTCCATGGTTTTCACTCCTCGGCCATTGGTTATGGAAGTTCTGACATTGTTCCTTCTATGGGGATGAGATATATGAGCGTATCCATCCGTAATGCTACTACAGTTGCAGCTAAGCAACCGGAAGAAGAGGATAAAAAGAATGATGCTGCTGCTACAAATAGGAAAGAGGCATCTCCTGAGGAATGTGATCAAGCTGTTGAAAGTCTTAGCAGTGTTAAAGCAAGGGCGAAAGCTAAACGTCTTCTAGAATCCAAAAAGGTTGCTCGATCGATTGTACAGAGGGCATGGGCGATTGTTCTTAAGATTGGTCCTGCTTTAAGAGCGGTTGCCTCCATGAGCAGGTTTAGCTTTCTCCTAAAATTGTGTGTTTTTAATTGCCAGGCTTTATGTATACTTATTGTAGTGTACTGAATTTCTGTTTTCTACAGGGCGGATTGGGCAAAAAAGCTCACTCACTGGAAGCAAGAGTTTGTGTCAACATTGAAACATTATTGGCTGGGGACCAAATTGCTCTGGGCAGACACTAGAATCAGTTCAAGATTGCTGCTCAAGTTGGCTGGTGGAAAGAGTCTCTCCAGAAGAGAAAGGCAACAGCTAACTCGAACAACAGCTGATATCTTTAGATTAGTGCCATTTGCAGTCTTCATCCTTGTGCCGTTTATGGAGTTTCTGCTGCCAGTTTTCTTGAAGCTCTTCCCTAACATGTTACCGTCAACTTTCCAGGACAAGATGAAAGAAGAGGTATGTTACAATATAGTGTAGGCTTTTCTCGTTCGTTTATTACCTTCTTTCATTCTGGGTCTCTCTTTTCGATGTTGCTCTTTTGTTAATGTACAGGAAGCACTGAAAAGGAAATTACTTGCAAGGATAGAATACGCAAAGTTTCTTCAGGAAACTGCCAAAGAAATGGCTAAGGAAGTTAAACATTCAAGATCTGGAGAAGTAAAGAAAACTGCCGAAGACCTAGATGAGTTTCTAGACAAGGTAAAAAGTCATGATTTTGTGTTGACTCAGATACTTCCTTTTCTTTTGGTTTTTGGATTTAAGTTTCATCTTCCCCATTCTTAAAATACTGCCTTGCAGGTAAGAAGAGGTCAAATAGTCCACAATGATGAACTTTTGGGCTTTGCCAAGCTTTTCAACGATGAGCTTACTTTGGATAACATTAGCAGGTTTGTTGCTCCGTTTTTGTTGAAACTCAGAGATGTGTGGTGCTCTTAAAGGTACATGGTCTGACTGTAATTACCTCTTTGTCTTTCAACTATAGGCCTCGGTTGGTTAGCATGTGCAAATATATGGGTATCAGCCCATTTGGAACAGATGCTTATCTGAGATATATGCTTAGAAAAAGACTGAGGAGGTAAGATGCTTCCACTTCTCATTGTTATTATACTTGTTAACTTGCTTTGATTTTAATTTTTACTCCTTTTCACTGCAGCATTAAGGAAGACGATAAACTCATTAGAGCTGAGGGTGTGGATTCCCTTTCAGAAGCTGAGCTACGCGAAGATTGCAGGGAACGAGGAATGCTTGGGCTGGTTTCAGTTGAAGAGATGAGGCAACAGGTTTCTCCTTTTCACTCCTATGATTCTTGTTTCTTTATTATTTAATGATAAAACTGATCTTTGTTGTTTATTTATTAAACTCCAATGGGAAATGATAATGTTACAGCTATTAATGTTTTTGTATTGAAACAATCTTGCAGCTTCGCGATTGGATGGACTTGTCACTTAATCATTCTGTCCCCTCATCGTTATTGATCCTCTCTAGGTATGTTTCAGAACTCTTTTTTCTCATTATTTCGTTCTTCCATCAGTTTTATTGCGAATAGATTTCTGATAGCAGTTTATATTCAGGGCATTCACGGTTTCTGGAAGAGTTAAAGGAGAGGATGCTGTCCGAGCTACTCTTTCTTCTCTTCCCGACGAGGTTGTGGATACTGTTGGTATTACTTCTCTGCCATCTGAAGACCCTGTTTCTGAGCGAAGAAGGAAATTAGAGTACCTTGCAATGCAAGAAGAACTGATCAAGGTCTGATCTTAACCCACTTGATTGTATTACATTATGCTTGCTTGAGGAAGTTAGAGGACTCAAATTTTCTCTGTTTCGCCTTCTACATTTTGTATATTAATATATATGTAGGAAGAAGAAGAGAAAGAAGAAGAAGAGCTTACAAGGATGAAGGATGTTAAAGGTGGTGAAGAGGATAAGGCGCTCCAAGAGATGACCATACCAACGGCCACTGAAGCACAAGAACAGGCCAGAGCTAGAGTTCTTGAACAGCAGGATGATCTTTGCAAACTTAGTCGTGCATTGGGTGTTTTAGCTTCCGCTTCTGTAAGAAAAATGAGTCTATGGTTGTCAACAATGAATATGCAAAATTTTATCACATACCTATCTGAGACTCTGTTTGTTTTTGTTATAAACAGTCAGTGTGCAGAGAGCGTGAAGAATTCCTGAGATTGGTGAAGAAAGAGGTACAAATGCATAAGTTCACGTTAATAAGTAGTTTGCTTGATTAGCATTTTGTGTCCTATATTGAAAGACATTGTTTTTCTGTTTGTCCAGATGGAGTTCTATAACACGATGGTCGAGAGAGAAGATGTAGATGGTGAAAAAGCTGCAGTGAAGGCATACAAAGCAGCTAGAGAAGATAGTGACCAAGGTGATGAAGTTGCTGAAGCAGACGAGGTTTCCTCTGCACTAATGGAAAAGGTAAAAAGACTTTAAATCGTTCTTAAAGAGTCCCATGTCTTATCAAAAAAAAAAGAGTCCCATGAGAATTTGTAGCAGAGCTAACTCTTCAGGCATACTTTTAAAGGTTGATGGTCTGATACAAAACCTCGAGAAGGAAATAGATGATGTGGATATCAAAATTGGCAAAGGCTGGCAGCTTCTTGACAGGTATATAGACATATTATATATTGTCCATTTTTTCGTTTGAATGTTCTTCTGAGACTAAAATTCTAAATTTATCACATTTGAATGCANAGGTCACACCTGATGAAGTTGCAGCTGCTGCAATGTACCTGAAAGACACACTCGCTAAGGAAGGCCTTCAACAACTTATCAGTAATCTCTCCAAAGATAAAGGTAAGGAGCAGAATGATACTCGCCTTGAGCTCTTATCACTTTGAAGTTAATCTGTTAGTTGATGTTTCTTTGATT
>OVAQ01002388.1:0-12973 GCA_900406345.1 Erysimum cheiri | reverse complement strand
ATTTTACGTTTACGCATGTGTATTTGATGTCGCAGATTTCTGTGACTTTTACAACAGAAAATAGTTATTCACATAAAAAAAAAGGAAATTGTTTAATTGTTTAATGTAAGAATTAAAAAGGGAAACATTGTTTAACGTTGTGGGGTTTGGACAAATTTGGGCTGTATGGGCTGTACATAAGCCTAGTTTAATATAAAAAAATGTGGCCTAATTTTATTTTAAAAAAATGTGGCCTCAAGCCAATGCTTCAAAGGCTTTAAAGGAGGGACGGGCCTGCCCTTTCGACTCGAGTAAGCTCAGAGCTCATGGTGTCTATTAAACTGTTGAATTAAGTGAGTAGTCCATTCTGTAGTACCTCGGTGCTTTCCTACCAGAGCCGACCGGATCAGCCGGATATATAAAAGGAAAACAGAGATAGGACTCATACATACATTCATAAATTTTCTTGTGTTCGTCGTTTTTCAATTTACTAGGCCTTTATTTTGAGACAAATATGTACTGGGCCTTTATGTTACATAATCTCTGAAGGCCCAAGCCTATAGCAAGGAATGACTTAAAGGATTTAAAAGTTGACCCATATCAAATTTTCTATTCGTAGATATTTTTCATTCCATCTTCATTCTCTCGAGAATCCGATAACCCTAATTTCACGACAGAGGAGAAGCCGTTTCCGTGCTTTTGTCTCTTCTCCACTACTCGTAGTTTCTTCAGGTAATCTCGATCTCCTATTTCACTTCTTCTGCTTTATTTCCTGATTCCTATGCGGTGTGATGTTTCTCCGATCGGTTGAATCTGAAAGATTCATATATGTTGTAAAATCTGAATTGGATCGAGAGATTTGATATTTTTTTATTCTTCGATTAAATTGTTTAGAGAATTGAGTTTTGCGTTATTGAATTTGATAGGTTAACCCGAACAAATGTCGCGTGTGTATGTTGGTAATTTGGATCCGCGAGTTACTGAGCGTGAACTCGAGGATGAGTTTCGTGTCTATGGAGTGATCAGGAGGTAACAATTCGGTTCCTTTTAATCTAATTTCTTGGTATTTTCATGTAAAGTGTGTATTTTGTATTTACTCTCATTGTTCTTTTGGTGTGTGTGTAGTGTTTGGGTTGCTAGAAGACCACCTGGTTATGCTTTTCTTGATTTTGAAGATTCAAGAGATGCCCGAGACGCCATCCGTGATTTAGATGGTATTTGTTGGTTTGAATTATTACGGTGCAGAGCTGGTCTGACTTATGAGCTGTTATGAGTTTGATGTACATATGCTCTATACTGTTATGGTAGGCAAGAATGGATGGAGGGTAGAGCAGTCTCACAACCGCGGCGGTGGTGGTGGCCGTGGAGGAGGCGGTGGTGGTCGTGGAGGAGGTGATGGTGGGCGTGGACGTGGTGGTTCTGATTTGAAGTGCTATGAGTGTGGTGAGTCTGGTCACTTTGCACGTGAATGCCGTTCTCGTGGTGGTTCTGGCAGGCGTCGCAGCCGTAGCCGTAGTCGCAGTCCTCCAAGATACAGAAAGAGTCCAACCTATGGAGGACGAAGGTTAGTTGTCCCCCTCTTCTTTCTGATTGGCAGTTTGTAACTAAAATCAATTGTTATTGCCCGGTGAGGAACCAATTAACTAACTTGTCTTTTGGTTACAGGAGTTACAGCCCTCGTGCAAGATCACCCCCTCCTCCGAGGCGTCGCAGTCCTTCTCCTCGTGGTCGCAACTACAGTAGGTCACCACCACCTTATAGAGCACGTGATGAGGTGCCATATGCTAATGGGTAAACTCCCTTTACTCTCTATGATATCTCAATCAACATCAATATGAGACAATGAAACTGAACTGATGTCAAAGTAATTGTTATTTGTAACAAGTGATAGTCGCATTGTCATCACATGCAGATGAATCCTTAATAGACATTTTATTAGATGTTGAGTTAATTACAAAGTTAATGTGGCTGATAAGTTTTTGTATTTGTTTACTCAGAAATGGTCTGAAAGATGTGCGCAGAAGCCGGAGCTAAGTGTTACTTGTCTAGATAGCAAGTTATGGGATCAGGCTTCAGGAGACGACTGTGTGCTTGTGATGTCATAAGGACGCTTAAGGGAAATTAGTATCTGTGAATTTCACTAAGAGAACATGTTTTAGCTGTGGGGTGGATTGGATATGCTTGCTACTTTTGAATTGCTGGGAATGCTTCTTATTGCGTTTGGATTATGAAGCCGTAGTTGTATCTGCCGTTAGGTAACGTACTTTTAAATATCTATCCAAGTTCTTAAAAGACATGAACAAAAACTCTTCTAAATCCTATGCTTTTTCTTTGTTTTTCCTTGTGTATTGTTCTATGTTTCTACTGCTTCATTGCTTATCTTCTTCTGGGTTTCTACTGCTTCTGCGTTTCTACTTCTACTGCTTCATTGCTTATCTGCTTCTCGGTTTCTACTGCTTCATTACTTATCTGCTTCTGGCTTCTTGGTTAAATTTGATCGGCCTGCTATGGTGGGATCTTCATAATAGTTTACCTCTACTGCTTCTACTTCTGCTTCTACATGCTCTTATGCTTGAAAACTTCATCAGCTCTGATGTTTTTGTCTTCAAAAACTTCTGGTCTTTCTCTTCTTGAACTTAAAATGGTTGAGGAGCTTCACTCGCCACTCTGTCAGGTACTTATTACCTTTCAGGCTTTGAAGAAACTTGTCTTATAGTGCAGCATGTGGTCATAGTTTGTAGAATGGTCTTGCTATGTATTATCTGCAAATAAATGCTTTATCCTCATCTGCAGTAGTTAGTGCTTTGGTTTCATCGTGGATCAATTTGGCTTAGAGGCTTTTGGCTTAAAAGTTAAAACCCTTGTAAACGTTGTAGATTTTCACAATGGTTGTGTCCCGAGTCCTGACCTAAAGTGTTTTTTGAGATACTACCCAACTTTATGAGTTTGGTCACTAAGTATATTTAGTAAAACTCTGTTTTACGAATCATCATAATTAACCGGGCATGTTCATCATCCAACAACAATCGGGATCACTTGTCTTGTAACATAAGTAAGACCAACCAATCTCCGTATCAATGTACTCAATATTACGTTTTTGTTTTTTTGGTGAAGACTCAATATTACGTATTAACCGACGTTAAAACTCTTCTATAAATTCTTAATCAAATTAGTTTAGCGATAACAAATGTGGTTAGCAAATAATTGTAATTAAAATAGTGATCTTTTTAGCTTCCACAATATCTTTGATCAGATTTTGCATAAGTTGTGTTCGTCCTTTTCATTCAAGTTATTTCGAACTTGCTATTTGATCATTCTCAAGAATAGCATGAAATAACAGAGTGGCGTCACATTATTTGTTTTACATACTTCCAAATATTTTATTTATCAAAATAAAAAATGAATTGAATTGAATGGTAGCATATTTGTCTTACAAAGACTTGAGGAAATTGGGCGTGGGGATGGGTGGGGCTCATCATAAATTGTGAACAATTGCATGCATTTAACACACGGTTCGTAAATCTACGAAGTACGACAAAGTTCATTTGTTCAACCATAAAACAGCTAAATATATCATTTTGGTGGGGCACAAGACGCACAACCACACACACAACCTTTGGAGACCTTGATTTTGGCATATTGAAACCTTAGTTTTTTTTCCGCCAACGGATCCCACAAGACACATGATTCACGAACTCTGAATATAAAACAAAACTGCAACACTCCCATAGTCCCATATTAAATAGTTGTTTCCTAGTTGGATTTGTTTGGTAACAAACCATAAAATAATGTTAGGGATATTGATTTGATTTTTTTTTTTTTTACATGAATTTCAGAATTTATAAACTTATACAAAAAGAACAATTAGATTTAGTAGATTTCTCTTCAGTAAAAACATTAGTTAATAGAATACAAATGATCACAAAGTATTAAATAAATAAAAAATTTGCATAAAAACTTAAAATTAAATAAAAGAAAAAGTTCTTTAAAATAACATCCAATATAACGAAACGGATAGAGTATATCTACTCTTATTTGCTTCAACAGTTTATAGAATTTGTTTTAGACGTTTTTTAGATTAATATTTTATTTTATTTTTTTTGTGAGAGCTTTCCCATATTTACAAATGAGTCTAAGATCATAGCTTCTCCAATGCAACTCTACTAACCAAACTATCTAATTTTAGTAGAAATAACCCACACAAGTATTATTATATCCTTTAAATTGATTCGGTGTAAGACGCTATTCGAATATCCGATTAACGCCTTACGAAATTTTCGACATTAGTATTCTCCGACCAATAACTTTTTTTTTTTACTGAATATAAATTATGAGAGTTTCTTTTCCCATTTTGTGTTTGTATTAAATTTTTTTTTTTTTTTTTGTTAAAGATGTTGGTATTAAATGTAGACATATTATATAACCTTACAAGTCATATAAAAATGTAAAATACTGAATCTTGTACGCAACACACGGTGAGGTAGTATGAGAGAACAGAGAGAGTTTTTTGTCCTGCAGAATTGTTATTAGTCATCATCTCCTTAAAAAATTTAGGCTTTAATGGAACCCACGTTCTCCCCTCTGTCTCTCTCTCTCTTTACAATTTCCAAGAAAACATTAAAAAATAACTCACAACAACAAGTTTTGTAGTATTAGTCTTTCACTCGTTCTACCTCTCCTCTTAGCAGCATTACATTAGCTGTTTCTACTTCTTCTCTCTCTTTCTTCATCTTTTGTTGTTTCACGTAAAGTCAAACCCAATAAATCTGTTACAGCCCATCTCTCTCTCTCTCTGCCATTTTCTGAACATGAATATCTCATCCTATGATTCGTTTCTCATTGCCTGATCAAGAAGAAGAAGAAGAATCTGTTCTTGTTTCTTGTTTGAAGTTTCAACTTTGTAACAAACATGGAGTTCAAGAGAGACAATACTGTCAGGTTCTAGATTTTTCATCTTTTTTAGAACATTCATTTTTGGGTTCTTTAAATGATGAAAAAAACTTGGCATTTTGTATTAGCAATCCCAATAAAGTTTTTGATCTTTTATACTAATTTATATCCCAATAAAGTTTTGATCTTATTGTTAAAGTCTTTTTGTTTTATAATGGGGTGTGACAGATTCTATGGAGACGAGAAACAAACCATAGAAGTAGGAGAAAAGCGAGTACCATTGTACAAATCATCAACTGTGGCTCCATTTATCAAACAAGAACAAGGAGGAGTACCAAAGAAGAGTAAAACTCGTTTGAGAATCCCAAGATTTGGTAGATTCAAAGTGTTTCCAGAGAATTTCGAGATCGAAAGAGACAAGATTCTAGATCCTGGTGGTGATGCAGTGCTTCAATGGAACAGAGTTTTTCTCTTCTGGTGTCTTGTTGCACTTTACGTAGACCCTTTGTTCTTCTTTCTATCTTCAGTCAAACGTGTTGGACGATCTTCTTGTATGACTACAGATTTGAAGCTTGGAATTGTCATTACTTTCTTTAGAACATTAGCAGATTTGTTCTATGTGTTACACATTGTGATCAAGTTCAGAACAGCTTATGTCTCTCGTACTTCTAGAGTGTTTGGTCGTGGTGAACTTGTGAAAGATCCTAAATTGATTGCTAGAAGATACTTGAGATCAGATTTCATCGTTGATCTCATCGCTTGTTTGCCTCTTCCTCAGGTATACTTATTTTTTACCCGTGAGGCCCGAAGTGGCCCCACGGACTAGTCAGGCCCCGGTGTATGACTAATCTTTTCTTAGACTTGTTTCTATTAGAGTTTGATTGTGTTTTCTGTTGTCGCAGATTGTTAGTTGGTTTATATTGCCATCAATCAGAAGCTCTCACTCAGATCATACAACAAATGCTCTTGTCCTCATTGTTCTTGTTCAATACATTCCTCGCCTTTATCTCATTTTCCCTCTAAGCGCTGAGATTATTAAAGCAACCGGAGTTGTTACAACCACCGCTTGGGCTGGTGCTGCTTACAATCTTCTTCAGTATATGCTTGCTAGCCATGTGAGTTTGCTTTAAAACCAGAGAGCTATAGAGTTGATTAAGTAATGAGAGACTCACTAACCAACTCATATATAGGAGATACAATATGCTACATTAAAGTTATTTACTAAACATTGAGCTCTTTAAGTTGACACATTGTGTTATCTTTGCTTGTTTATGGGGCTAGAATAAGCTCGAGACTCGGTTTTATGTTACGTTCTTATTATGTTTCGGCAATTTTGTTGTGTAGATTCTAGGTTCGGCGTGGTATCTATTGTCGATAGAACGCCAAGCGACGTGTTGGAAAGCAGAATGTCATAAAGAATCAGCACCTCTACAATGTGTTACAGATTTTTTTGACTGTGGTACATTGCACCATGTTGATCGTAATAGCTGGCAGAATGTAACCATTGTCTTCAGCAATTGTGATCCTTCGAACAATATCGAATTCACATTCGGGATTTTCGCGGATGCTCTTACCAAAAACGTGGTTTCTTCGCCTTTCTTGGAGAAATATTTGTATTGCTTATGGTTTGGACTGCAGAATCTAAGGTATATATTCATTCAGTCATTACTCTTCTTCATGGATTTACTTTGTTTTTCTTACATTTCTTTCTTGTCAAAGTTCTTATGGACAGAATCTGAGCACAAGTACCTCTGTTCTTGAGACGATGTTTGCTATCCTTGTGGCGATCTTTGGTCTGGTTTTGTTTGCTCTTTTAATTGGAAACATGCAGGTAAAACTAGTGTGAATCTCCTTAATGTTTTGTTTCTTGAATTGAATGGTTTTGTTGATGTGTTTGGGTAAAAATGAATGTATTATTAGACGTATTTGCAATCGATCACGGTGAGGCTTGAGGAGTGGAGACTAAAGAGAAGAGACACAGAAGAATGGATGGGACATCGGCTACTACCGCAGAATCTGAGAGAACGTGTCAGGCGTTTCGTGCAGTATAAATGGCTGGCAACTCGAGGTGTTGATGAAGAAACCATTCTTCATTCGTTACCCGCAGATCTTCGTAGGGACATCCAACGCCATCTTTGTCTCGATCTTGTTCGTCGTGTAAGTCTATTCACAACTCAACTCAACACATTCCAACGGGTTTTACGGTTTTTCAATTTACTTGAGTTGGACACTCAGCATAAAAATGTTGTTACCATTTGGTTTAAAAGAAAGTTTGCATTGGTTTCAGGTACCGCTATTTGCGCAAATGGATGATCAGTTACTAGACGCGATATGCGAACGGTTAGCATCATCTCTAAGCACACAAGGGAACTACATTGTACGAGAAGGTGATCCAGTGACCGAAATGCTCTTCATAATCCGCGGAAAACTCGATAGCTCAACGACTAATGGAGGCAGAACCGGATTCTTCAACTCAATCACACTTAGACCAGGAGATTTCTGCGGAGAAGAGCTTCTTGCATGGGCATTGCTTCCAAAATCAACAGTAAACTTACCGTCCTCAACAAGAACGGTTCGAGCCTTAGAAGAAGTTGAAGCCTTTGCTTTACAAGCAGGAGATCTCAAATTTGTAGCTAACCAATTCAGACGTTTACATAGCAAGAAGCTACAACACACATTCCGTTATTACTCTCACCAATGGAGAACTTGGGCTGCTTGTTTCGTACAAGTCGCTTGGAGACGGTATAAGAGAAAATGTTTGGCTAAGAGTCTTAGCTTGGCTGAGTCATTCTCTTCTTATGATGAAGAAGAAGCTGTCGCGGTTGCTGCAACCGAGGAAATGAGTAATGAAGGAGAAGCACAAGGGGCTAAAACTCGTCATCATAGTTCTAATGTGAAACCACACTTCGCTGCAACGATTCTTGCTTCAAGATTTGCTAAGAACACAAGAAGGACGGCTCATAAGTTGAAAGATGTTGAAATACCAATGCTGCCTAAACCGGATGAACCGGATTTCTCAGTGGATGATTGATTTGATTAACCGTTTTTTAATATAACTTTATGTGAATCTTTTTTTAAGTTAGAAAATCAGTGTTTTTTTTTTTTTTTTTGGAAAATTCAAAACTTTTGCTGCTTGAAGTAATTTATCAAAATTTTCAGCAGTTTGTATAAATACAGAATAATCAATCATCTGACTATTTTTTATTTGTTGGATCAGACAAGATTATCATTAGGTTTGGTCTTAAAACTCCACTAATTTTATATAGTTATATTAATGCCATTATTGAGATTTACACACAGACCCTGGCTCTGAAAAATGCTATACGTTTCTTCTGTTTCTACCGACACTTTCTCTTCACGTTTGGACACAGATCCAGATGAGTTCAAGTTCAGACAAAACTATATTTTTTAATTCTTTCTTGTTCTAGGTTTGTCGGATAAGAATCTTGTTTATTTTAGTTAATTATTTAGTCACAGATTAGAGAATGAAATAGTAAGATAGATGTAACTATGTAACAATGTAACAATGTATGAATTTAAATTAGAAAACTAAAACAGAGAAGAGCTTTAAAGACAAAAGCTCTTAATCAGACACTAAGCAACAAGTTCCTGACGTTTGTAGATAACTATATAGCTATAATAATTATAAATGTGGCTTAAGCTCTAACCTAATAAGGATTAATCACAATGGAGATAAGAAACCAACAAAATTAAAATCAATAAATGCCTACAAACTATGGCTACAACAAAAGGTAATAGGAGAAGTAAACTCACAGAGTTAAACTGAATCTTGAATCATTATTCTCTGCAGCTCTGAAGTTTCTTCTTCTTCTTTTTCGGTTTCTCAACTCATCTGCTCGCCTATGAGATCAAGACCCACAAGAAGAAAAGTGAGACCTTGGAACAATAGGAAGTAGAAATGTACTCCTTGTGAGGCCAAGAGACTCCTAACTGCTGCGGTGAGCAGAAGAAAAGCTAGCGCGAGCTCTTTGTGGAATATCTTATTCGTTTTCTTCTTTACGGAAACCGGTTGTTTCTTCTGTTCCTCAACTTGGCTTATCTCTGAGAGCTCACTGTCTGAAACGCCTCTTAGTAATTGGTTTGGCATTTTCTTGGATTCTTTATCGGTGAGACCCAAAAGATCAGACTCTGATGATCTTCCTGCTTTCTTTGTTACAATCCATTCGTAAGAGCTACCGAGTTGGAATAATCCAGATACCATCGCGTTGAACTTGGTGACTGACATTGTGTTCTCAAACAAGAGGTAAGGAACAATGAAAGGGAATGATTTTGGAGCAGGAAGAATGTTGAGTAGTGACATGAATATCGGTACATAGCAGATAACCCAAACAGGAAGCTCGGCTTCTGGAACGAACATGGTGATTGGAAGGATTACGCAGAACAATGTGAATGAGTAGAAAGGAAGTATGAGTTTCCTTAGAAGGAAGAATAGAAGTATCAGATTTGCTTTCTTCCACATTGCAATCTACAAGAAGACAAATGAACCATTACATTATTGAAACGATCACAGATTCCGTAACAAAATAACAGCTCTTATATACCTTAGAGGTCAAGATTGCTCGAAGACACAAGCGAAATAGCTGCATAGGTCCTGAGTGCCATCGATGTTGCTGCTTCTTGTATGCTTCATATGACTCAGGAACTTCACAAAGAACCTAGGAGATTGTTTTTACTTCAGTCAAATTTACACAAGGTTCTTCATGAAACTGTGAAAAGAACACGCGGTATAATAGTACCTTGACATCGTTAAGATATATGAACTTCCATCCATGGAGATGAGCCCGAACAGCTATATCCATATCCTCGACGGTTGTCCTTTCAAGCCAACCTCCAGATTCCTCAAGGGCCTTAATTCTCCACACTCCAGCAGTTCCATTGAAACCAAAGAAATTCAAGAACACACCATTAACCTGCTGCTCAACCTCAAAATGAAAACACAGATTGATGTTTTGGAGACGGGTCAACAAGTTCTCGTCTTTGTTCACAAACGCCCATCTAGCCTGAACCAAACCTAAATCAGGCTTCTCCTGAAATAACATAGGTGGCATTTGCAAGTTAGAAGCTTCACCAAAAATGTCTTGTCTCATAACACAACCAAACAGATTTTACTAACCTTGAAATGTGGGACAGTTAGTTTAAGGAAATCCGAGTTAGGTTGGAAATCCGCATCGAAAATTGCAACAAACTCATAAGCTTCGACATAATCGCAGCTCATTGCGGATTTGAGGTTACCAGCTTTGTAACCAGTTCTAACCAAGCGATGCCGGTAAATTATATTCACACCCTTTTGGCTCCATCTAGTAACCTCAGCTCTAATTAAGTCCTGGATGCTTTCATCATCCGAATCATCTAGAACCTGAATTAGCATTCGATCATTCGGCCAATCAAGCTGGCACACAGCAGATATAGATTGCTCATATACCTGAACAAGAATCGACATTCATGTAACTTCCATTAATCTAATTCAATAAAGGCCAAGAAAACAAGTGAAAGATTGATACTTTGTTCACCATACCTCTCTCTCATTGCACATTGGTATCTGAACAAGAACCATTGGATACTCAGATCCTGAACCTTCAACGTCATCATTTCGAAACGGCTCTTCATCTATTCTCGGCTTAATCTTCTTATACTTGATCCAAAAACAGCCTAAGCAAAGAATCAAACGATCTACAGACTGTACAAGGAACAGTACAATACAAAACTTGGAGAGGGCTTTGATTGGAGGAGCAATATAATCAGCTCTTAAACTCAACCAACCAACATAAAACAGATGAAAGAAGCTCTGGATCTCAAGTTTGCTTGTCGGGATGTGTAAATTAGGGTTCTTGAAGTAATGCCATCCTCTGTAATAAGCAACTAACTCAAACCCAAGAATGGCTAATGAAGCAGCTAAGAAGAGCTTAATAGCTGAGAAAAGCCATCTATCTCTACCAAGTCTCTCTGAACCAAGTGGGTGAGTGAGACTGAGCCGTCTCTTGACTGAGCCAAGGAGAGACCAGAAGAGTGTAGCTAGCCAAGTGAGACATCCAACAGCTTTATGAGCTTTAAGAAGCAAAACCCAAGTCACTTGCTTAGCGTTCTTGCCTCTACTCTTCTCCATTGGTCTAAAAGCACCGTCTGGTTCTTCAACTTCAACGATTGAGTAATTAGGATTCTCCATTTTCACAACTACTGGTGTACCTCTCCTGGTTTCCTTCGCCCACAAATCTGAAAAATCAAACCTTGAAGGAGCCATTTGCTCAGGAACCAAATCTGGAAGAAGAAGAAGTAGTTGAATCTTTTTGACTAGAGTTAAAGACCCCAAATCTCAAAGTTGAAAGATTTAAGCTAAACCCATTTAAAAGGAAGTGACTTTAGAGAGTGTGAATCTTTAGACTTGAGGTTAAAGACCAAGACTTTTGAAAGAAATTTGAACAACCCAGATCCAAGAACTCGGATATCTAGAGACCCATTTTGGAACAACAGACAAAGAAGCAGCAACAGCTCAAAGGGGTCATTAATAATGACATACGAGAGAGTAAAGACAAGTGAGTGGTTTGGGGGGAAGAGAGAGAGAAGAAAGATTGATACTTGGCAATGAGAGAGAGAGAAGAGATAGAAGAAAAGGTATCTAAAGAAGTTTGTAGAGATCCCTTACACTTTCATGTGAATGTTTCCTCTTCAGCTACACTCAATGATGGCTTCAACATCTCTTTTTCTTCCAAATTTCATGAATCTTCCTCCTCATAGAGTAGCATTTTTGAAAAACAACTTTTAATGAAAAGTTAAAGAGGAAAAATTAAAATAAATTGATAGAGGAATTCAAATTGTGGTTATCAGCTGATGGATGATTACTATAGCCCAAAGTAATCTAAAAGGTGTACAAGTTTTTAAATCAATTTTACTTTTCCAAAATGAAATGTATGAAGATTTTGTAATAATGGGCAAATCTATAGTTTTAGGTAAGTCAAGTTTGAGACGTGGCAATATAGGATTTGATCTATAATTTACATTTCTATTGCTAAAATGGACAAAAAATGAGTTATTAATTTGGAAAAAAATGATTTTGTGATTCAAAGTGATTAAAAATGAGTTACAAGTTAATATTACCGTACCATTTCGAATTATCATTTAACATTTGCTCCATTCGTTCTGCGATAATTTGGTCTACTCGTTATGCATATTTTGCCACCTTTAATTTAAAACCTTATTCAAACTCTTAATAAATACTAGATTGAACTAGAATTGGTATTGCCAGATAAATCCAATATATCATCAATTATGATAGTTCTATTCGGACAAATATGTTTTTGTGATTCGAAGTGATTAAAAACTAGTGAAATGTTGATGTTAGCGTACGAGTTTATTTAGCATTTGTCTATTTAGCATTTGTTCCATTCGTTCTAAACCTTGTTCCACGTTAACTCGTCAAGTACTTTTCTTCTTTTTCTTTCTTTGTTAAAGGTTTAGATTGACCTTGTAATCAATATTGTCAGATTATCCAGCAATAGGTACTATCTAATTTATTTGTTGAGGATATTTTCCAAAACCATCTAATAAGGTCGGGTATATCGAAGACTTTTGTATTTGAATTTGGTAACTCATGATATGATTATAGAAAATAATCTATGATGTAGTTGAAGAGAATTGAGGTTTTAAATTTTATTCAGTAACAAGTTAAGTACATTTGTCCAATTTTACAGAGTAAATTAACGATTCTATATGGAAATATATATTTTATTTGAAAAGGACAATATTATTTATTTCAAATTAGAAAATTTAAAGTAGGAATATGTAAGTCAACGTCTAATTTTACNTTTTTTTTTGTCAACTGCATGTATTGATTAGCTTAAGAAAGCCAATTTGGCGGAATGTGGTTTACAAAGGTAACACAATGCGGTAGGACACGAATAACACAACTGCATGTAATAATTTTTTTACAAAGGTATCAACGTCTAATTTTACTACTTTAGATATTATAAATATTTTTTTATTCAAAATAAATTAAATAGAGTATGTCATAGCCCTGGGACGGATCCGAATATCCGGCCTTTTTGAGAGTATCCGGATCCGGATCCGGATCCGGCCGGATCCTTCATAT
>OVAQ01002387.1:0-12973 GCA_900406345.1 Erysimum cheiri | reverse complement strand
AGATTTATCCTGCACATAGTGCAGGTTGTTACCTAGTATATATATTATTGAACATGCATGATGTTTACAAAGAAAACGAGCTATATTGGGCTAGGTCGTGGGCTTCGCTAGCCCACTTGGATTGAATACCTCTTGTCTTAGTATAAAATCTGAAATAAAATTCTGATGATAACATCAACTATATTAAATCTGAACACCGATTCTTACCCAAAAAAAGCTAAACACCGATTAATACACCCGAACTCTAAGAAATGGGAAATAACAGCTTCATGGTTCGGAGTTCAGACGCATAATTAAAATAAATAAATAAATAAGTACTTATAACATAAATCTACGAGATTTAAATTTAAATCATTTTCCTTTTTTTCGATAACAAATGAATTTCCTTTTTTAAAACAGGAAAAGACCTGATAAAAAAGTTAAGGCAAAAGTGGCTTATGTATTTTATATAATATATACAATTCTAGTCTCAAATTGAGTCGAAGATAAACTCTCGACGAATTCTTCATATTTCTGGTGGAGAATCAAACGAGAATGATCCAAAATCCTCAAAAAAAACAATCAGACGACCTCCGATCCTCGGCCTCCAAAGCAATTAAGATGCCACCCTTTTCTGCATCGAAGACTCAATACTTGTTTCACGGCAAGTCATCGGAAAACCTTATAAAGAACTTGGTCTCCACGACTCTCTGCTTGTCGTCTTGTGAAAACCCTAAGAAGAGGAAGATGAACTCTGATGATCCCAAGGTTTCTTGCAGATCAAGCGACTACAAATTAACAAAAGAAGAAAGAAAGATTGCACGAATGAGGAGTCTCTCGAATGAAGAAAGGGCAGAGGAAGAACGGGACCATGTTTCAACAGAACTAACACTCTTCAAAGATCCGTGGATCATCAAGAAGGCGAACTCTGATGATCCCAAGGTTTCTTGCAGACCAAGCGACTACAAATTTACAAAAGAAGAAAGAAAGATTGCACGAATGAGGAGGATCTCGAATGAAGAAAGGGTAGAGGATCAAGAACGGGACCATGTTTCAACAGAACTAACACTCTTCAAAGATCCGTGGATCATCAAAAAGGTACTAACCACTAGCGATCTTGGCCAGCTTAGCCGTCTTCTTCTCCAGACCAGCCCCATTGAGGACCACATTATCAAATATCTCAACAACGATGACAAAAACATGGTCCAAGAAGGCTTAGGACTCACGGTCGATGTGTACGACCACGACACTGACTCTACGCTCGAGCTGCTTCTAAAGAGATGGACCACGATGAATAGTTATGTTTTAAACGGAGGATGGCGTATGTATTTTGTCCGTAGGAGAGATTTGAGGAAAGGCGACGAGATTGGATTATTTTGGGATCGCTTTGCTTCGAGGCTCCACTTTCGTGTGCTTTCTCGTGCAGCTACATAAGTTTTTGTAGATCAGAAGAACCCTAACTAGCTATATATTTAGGAGCAATGACTGCAGAGATATTCTTCTTTTTTGAAGGCTTATTAAGTAATTTAACGTTTACATTAGCATAATTTTCTTAATGAATTAATATTTATTGGAATCAAAGGTGGTCTTAATCAATTTATGATTATTTTAATATTTTCTTTTGTCCAGATATTAATGTCACATGTTTGTTTATTATACAAAAGATATTGAAGATATTCAATTGAATTATTTTGGAAGATATTTGTTACCAACATGACAATATATTATTTTTGAAACTATAAAAATATTTGAAACTATAATGGTTTTAATGGTATAAGTGTAAATACTTTACTAATTAAAATAAATATTAGTTTTAGAATTTACACATAACAAAAAAAAAAAAAATTGATACGATGGCACATCAAATAATTTGTTTACTCATAAATATTTTTAAAATTTATATCTAACTTTTCAAGAGATTTCTTCGATATAATACATTTTAAAACCTATATAAGTTAATTATGCTAATACTCAAATTATTATTAATCTATAAAGATTTTTATTTATCAATAAATTAATAATTTTTCTAATTTTGTAATTCTTTTTTATATATAAAATTACTATTTAAAAGTAAAATGTTTTTGTTATAATCTATACTTTTTAGAGCACACATAAAAAAAAACAATTATTGTATGTAAAACTTTTCACAATTTTTCTATGCAATTTGAGAAAACAACACCATAAGTTATTCATGCGATAAGAAAAATTTGAGATGAACTCCAAAATAAATGCAAAATTGAATAGAATCATATTTTACTAAATTTTATTATATATATTTGTAAGGTTATATAATTATTAATTTATGATACTGACGGAATAATATAATTAAATAGAATCTATTTTTAAAATAAATTATTATCTTATTATATAAACTAATTAATGTTTATTATTATACTGGCCTAACTTAAATTTTTTTTTTATTAATTTATAATGATTATTAATTTATTGAGATTTTACTATATTAGTAATGGACATTTTCAGTTAATATTATCTAACTATTAAGGTGGTTAACTTCTTCATGTTAGTATTTAAGGCACTCGAGTTCGTTTTCACCTTCCTCAAAGAGTAAGAAACAAGCTACTCCCTCCATTTCATAATTAAAGAGTGTCGTTTTAGGAAATGTACACATATTAACAAAATATTTAATTTGTTAGTTTTTCAAAAATAAAACATCATTAACTATCTATTTAAACACAATTCAACCAATAGTAAAATAAATTAAAAATATAAATAATTATAAAACATAAAAAATCATTAAATTTTGCATTGAAAACCTAAAAATGACACTCTTTGTGAAACAAAAATAAAACATCAAAACGACACTGTTTGTCAAATAGAGGGACTAGTAAACATTATTGATAAAGAGCCTTAAATGTTACTGCATAATATGGTATTTGAATTCAGATGCGTCAACGTTGTTGATATTACATTTTTATAAATATTGCTATATTTTTTTGGTCAAAATTTGTACTTAGGAAGTATAATAAATGAATACTATATTACTATCTTTTAACTCATAATGTATATTCAATACGTCTATATAAACAAATATTACAGGCGCAACAATTATTTTTAAAAATAAAACACTTCACAAAACTTTTATCATAGAAAAGTGATCGCCTTCTCAAGCTCATCATATTTTGCATCGCAAAGTTTTGGTATATATTGGCCTCTCATCCATTTTGTTATTTATTCATTGATTTCATGATAAAATTTTGTTTTTTTTAATTGTGAATTCCGAGTTCTATATATTATATATTGGTCTTGTGTTATTTCATTATTTATACCAAAATTTTAGTTGAAATCATCTGCTAAAATAATTATTTTTAATTAGTTTAACAGAGAGGGATGTTTTATTAGTGATTTTGAAATACAAACTAAACTTTGTAACAAATTTTGAAGATCTCTATAGTAAAATATATGAAAAGAGACAAATATAGGAGAATCCCTGGTATTTGAATCAATATATAGATGTTTTGGACATATTTTAATATCATTTCATATTGATCTGATTTTTTTTATTTTTTTTTAGTATAGATTTGAAATTATTTTGAAATGTATAGTATAATTTAATAAACGCTTCTCAGACACCGTATAAATATCAGATCGAGTAACAAATGATTTGAGTAGATAACTTACAAAATAACTATAAAAAGAGGCGTTCATTTTAAATTTATATTTTTTATTAAAATATATGATTAACGAAAAGAGTTTTGATCCTTTGGTTGGTCAGGTTTTTCACTTTTCTTCAGCATGGATATGGATATGGCTCCCATTTCAGCGTCAAATGCTCATTGCTTGTTCGACGACAAGTCATCAGAAAATCCTACAGAGAGTTCGGTCTCCCTGGAATTTTCTTTGTATGACAAAACATGGCCACATGATCCCAAGGTTGCTCCTTGGCCAATAGACAATAAACCAACCGAGGAAAAAATAAACCTCGCGTGGATGAGGTTTATGTCCAATGAAGAAAGAAAACAGGAGGAGCGGTACAGCGTCTCAACAGAACTATCTCTCGTCCCAGATCCATGGATCAAGAAGAAAATGACCAAGAGCAGTCTTGGCCATCTGAACCGTCTTCTTCTAAATGGAAGCTTTGTACACAGCCACATTCTGAGCTATCTCCCTCTGGATGCTCAAAGGATGGTCGAAGAAGGCCCTGGATTAACGGTCAACGTGTATGATGAAGACACTGATTCTACGCACGAGCTGCTTCTCAGGAAATGGCCCACGTATGTAAGCTATGTTCTCCTCAATGGATGGCGCGAGTATTTTGTCGAGAGAAGAGCTTTGCAGATAGGCGATGTGATTGGAATATATTGGAACCGTCTTGATTCTAATCTTCATTTTTGTGTGCTTTCTCGTGCACCAGAAGAAGTGATCTCAGGTTCCGTAACAGTGGATTTAGCATCATGTACTCCTTTTCCTGCAGGTCCCTAGAGGATCTCACTAACTATGGAGGCAGTGTCTTCAGAGAGATTCTTATTTATCTTCTTCTTAAAGTAATGGTCAAACAAGTGATTGGTGTTTCTTATGGTTTTTTCGTCTCGGTCTCGGTTTTATGGTGTCATGTGGTTTTTATATTCAAGTAATAACTGTTGTTGTCTTTTATGGTTTCATGTTGTTTTTATATGTTTTATATTTAATAATAAAGAATCGTGCTCTTATGTATAAGAAAAAGCAATGAAACTGGAGTTATTAATATTTGGCTCATTCTCTAGTGCTTTAGGATAAAGAAAAGGTCGAGTTGGCGAAGTCATTTCAATGTAACCAAACTGAATGGTCTCTTGCTTAAACATCGAATCGAATAATTACTCATACTCGAGCATCAATTTTCAATTTAAAATACATAAAGAGAAGAAATATATGCGAAAAATTAGGCAGAGAAACAAACATACTTTTTTTTTTCAATAAAACCAGTACTAAATAGTTTTTAAGAAGTTACAAAAGTTTCAACTATCCCACTTGCTACTGCTTCCTTCACCATCAAACTACGAATCATAAATATAAAACATGCGACTAAACACACGCATGAGATCATTTAGAGTGAAGGAGATATCATTTATCCCAAAAGGTAACCGTCACAGAGAAATTTAAGAACCAATCCAGAGAGCCTAGTGACTCAATTTATATAGACCGTGTCACTATGTCTTGGGGGTCTATCAGGAACCGTACCTGGTTTGAATCTGGACGCTTCATGTCTCGCCAGCTCTGGAGGCACTGCACTGTTGCTCTGAACAAGCATCTGCTTCAGATCATAGAAGACTTCAGTATCATGAAGAGTCAAGAAAGAAGTTGCAACACCACTTTTCCCTGCACGTCCTGTACGTCCAATACGATGTGTATACATCTCTATATGTTTAGGCATGTCGTAGTTTATGACGTGAGCCACATCTGGAATATCAATTCCACGTCCTACCACATCTGTTGCTACAAGAACGTTGTATCTTTTTGCTCTGAATCCTTCTAAGCTGATTTCTCTCTGCTCTTGTGATTTCCCACCGTGTAAGGTCGTGACACGGTACCCTGCCTTATCCAGATTCTTCGCAATAGAGTCAACGTTTTTCTTTGTGTTAACAAACACAATGGCGGTTTTATCACCGAGCTCGTCCAGCAGTTTCTGCAGTCTGAAGAATTTTTCAGATTCTTTCATCATAATCACGTGTTGCGAAATCAGATCCGTGGTCTTTCCTGCAGTACCAATGGTGACAACAACCGGGTTCCTCAAGTACTTCCTAGCAAGCCGTTCTACCCCAGGAGGCATTGTAGCACTGAACATATATGTCGTTCTGTAAATTTTCTTTTCATCAAGCTCTTCTTCTTCGTTCTCGGGTTTCAAATTACTAGACGGCATCGCATCTAATACACCTGCAACCTGCGGCTCGAAACCCATATCTATCATCCGATCTGCCTCATCAAGAACCACATAGTTACACTGGTTCAACACAGCATACCGCCTCTCAAGGCAATCAATCAGACGACCTGGAGTGGCAATCACAATCTCACACCCTTGTGTTATCTTCAAACCCTGTTCCTCAATCGACTGACCACCCACAATAGAAGTCACCCTGAACCCTAGATAATGCGCAAACTTAACAGTTTCCTCCTCAATCTGCTGAGCAAGCTCCCTAGTAGGGGCCATAACCACAGCATAAGGTCCCTCAGTCTCATTCTCTTCGCTCATTGGTGGCAATCTAGAGATGTAAGCTAACATAGGCAAAACAAAAGCAGCAGTCTTACCAGAACCAGTCTCTGCAATGCCGATAACATCACGCTGTTGCAGTCCAAGTGGTATAGCTGCCATTTGAATAGGAGAAGGTTTCTTGTATCCAGCTCTCTCCACAGCTTTCAAAAGCTCAGAAGTGAGCTTACTCTCTTCCCAGCTCCTCATTGGACGAGGAATCCTAGAACCCTTGTAAGAGATATTGAAATCTTCCCTGAAGATACGCCAATCCCTCTCAGTCATCTCCTCTAATCTCTTATCGCTCCAATGCCTATCAACCCTCATGTCAAACGAGTCATATGTATCCGCGGCTTCTTCACGCACCCTCTGAGCAGCCGCTTCCTCTGGTCTCTCTACAATACCATCCTTCTTACGAATCTCGTCTCGCATCTCTCTCTCATGCTTGGCCGCTTGTTTCTTCTGCTCACGACGGTCCATACCAGCACGAAACCCTCTCCCAAACAAAAGCTGAGCTTCATGAGGGTTTTGGTAAAGAACGTTCATATCCCTAGAAGTATCCTCAGTGTTCTCCCAATCGAAAGAGAAACGAAACTTCTCGCTAGGCCTAATGACTCTCTTCTTCGGCTTCTTACCACCAAGATACTGCTCTTTAATGGCGTCAAGTTCCTTCTCCCGTTCTCGTTCAACTAATTTCTCAACCCGCGCCTTCTCCCTAGCCTTAGCCTCCTCTTCTCTCTCCCTATCCCTATCCCTATTTCTCCGATCCGGTTCATGATCTCGTTCACGACGGTCACGGTCACGGTCTCTCTCTCGCTCTCTATCTTTATCCCTATCCCTATCACGGTCTCGATCTCGGCCTCTATCTCTCTCCCTATCGCGGTCACGTTCTCGGTACCCCCGATCTCGTTCTCGTTCTCGTTCCCGATTAGTATCTCCATTGGCTTCTTCAGTCTCGGGTTCAGAGCGACCGATTTGTTCACGGCGGAGACGCTGCTCGTTAATTGTATCTTGGCGGCGTTTTAGGGCTAATTCTTCGCGCTGAGCTTTAGTGAGGAAGACAGGCTTCTTAACAGCGGCGGAATCGAGAGTATTGGCGGAAGTAGATCCGATGACTTCGTTGATTGATCGCTTCATTGCTGGGTTGAAGAATGTTTCGCTTGGTCGATTGCAGGAGGGGAAAGCAAAGAAGATCTCTAGAACCCTCTTCTTCTGTTTTTCTTCTCTTCTTCTCTCGCTCGTCTCTTTATTCTTTTCACTTGGATTCCTTTTCTAACCTTTTTTTCTCCTTTTTTTATATTTGCGAATTCCCAAATTTTGACAAATTTGTAGGTCGGCCGTATACTCTAATAAGCCCTAGGGTTTTAGGCCCAATAGTAGTTTTTTTTTTTTTTTGGTAGGGCCCAATAGTAGTTTCTTTTGAGAGTACACCGAATTTGTTTGTGCTTTATATTTTGTGGACATATTTCAAAGTTCAGAAGAGGTTGAAAACTGATATAATGGTTGCTAGGGAGACAACACAAACCATTTGATTAGAGAAACTAAAACCTGATTAAATGCTAATTGTTGTTCTTTTGTTTCAAAACTCAACCCTGCTAAAATGCTCATGTACCTAAACTCAACCCTGCTAAAATTGCTAATTCATCATACATATCACCTAATTGTAAATCTAGCAATTACCAAAGATAATGCTTCATCCCAAGGCCATTGCAAGTCAATATGAGCTCCTTGTACTCATTCAATAGTTCCTGAAACAGACAATACATGGGGATTTATCAATCTTAAAAGCTTTGAAAGTAATCGCTCTTTCGAATGAAATAACTCTAGTCTACCGTTTTGTGCTCATAGATACGACGCATCCTTTTCTTGTCGTACTCCTGCCTTGTAAATGGGTCGCTCAATACTGTTTAACAAATGATCAATCTTTATTGTTAAAGTCCATAGAAACCAATTACAGAATGAAAACGCGTTCCTTTCCCCTGAGCTAGTTTCTTCAAAATTATACATTTTGCATTACAAAGTTAGAAGAAGAAGGTAACAAAGACCAATGAAACATATTCACACCAAACTCTCCATTTCTAAGCTTACTACTACTACTACCATAAAGCCTACCTTACCAAGAAACTGTTGTCATTCACAAATCTACATGTTATGAGTTAAGAGGCAAGAGACAAAAGCAAACCTTGATAAGCCTCGTTGATTTCTTGAAACCTAGACGTAGCAGAATCCTCTTCTTTAAACTTATCCGGATGCCATTTCTTCCAAAAAAAACAACACAATTCAGACTCCATCACTCAAGAACACTCATCAGACCCCAGAGTTTGTCCTAAATGTGGAAAAATTAGAGGGAAAAGAGAAAGAACCAGGGCAAGACGAATAAAGCTGGAACGAATCTCATCATCAGAAGCATCACAGTTCAATTCAAGCACTTTATAGTGATCCTGCAACACCCATTTCACCAAAACCCACTTTTTACAACAGTTGGAAACTTGAGCAAATTTTGTCGAACTTTGTTGTTTTTTTACCTTGTAATTCTCGAAATCGAAATCGAAGAAATCGGAGCCATGTCCGTCTCCCCAATCGTAACACCACATCCTCCGGTCCGGTGCGAACAAACGTTTCCCAAGCTTCCTCAATTCACGATTTTCTCCTCTCGTCACTTAAATAAAGCTCAGATAAAGCAAAGCTGTCTGAGAAAAATTCAAGAAAAATTTGCATATGGAACCCAAAACTATTTAGTTATTACAATTAAGGACATTTTAGCAGCTTCCAGAGACCTTTCCACCAATAAATAAGAAACGGCTGAGATAAACAGTGATGGCTTCGTCTGTGGGCACTAGATTATCGGCAATTATCGGATCTCGACGACGATTTCCGTTAGTCGGCGCGTTTTGCGTGCTCTCAACTCTTTCTTCGTCTTCTTCCTTCAAATCAGGTTGTGCACAGTCCTTCTCTGTCGTTCCTCTCTTAAGGTTAGTACATTCGAATTTTGTATCAGTTCTGTTGTTTCTCGTTATAATCTCCTGAATTGGAAATTATAGGTCTAAGTTTAGCAGTAAGGCATCCTCTTCATCGATCAGAATGGAGGACAGCAGCAAAACTGTGCCCAGCATTGTTGTCTATGTCACTGTTCCAAACAGAGAAGCAGGTTTTTCGTGTTTTCCTTAATTTGTTCAGCTGTGTATCAGATCCCCTGTGAAGTTGAATACTTTCTACTTTATATTCCTCACACATTGATCTCCGATCAACATGTCATAATTGTCTTTTTGTTCTAACTTTTTATTGTTTGTCTCATTGACAGGAAAGAAGCTGGCTAACAGCATTGTCCAAGAAAAGCTCGCAGCTTGTGTGAATATTGTGCCAGGTACTTCACTTTTCTTGTGTTAGCTTCTCTTTCGCCTTTGTTTCCACTCACAACTTCAGTAAGTGGACAAAAAGGATTCCATACATTTAGTCAATTGTGTTTCGACCAACATGATATTGTAGGAAACCTTCTCTATGCGTAATCACTTGGTTCTTTGCTATTTAGAAAAAGAACCAAGTTAATTCAAGAAAGACTAGAAACTAATTTTATCTTATCCATGCTTTATACTCTCTAGATACAGCACTCACTTCTTTGTTTGCTTGCATGTTCTGTGATTTTCAATTTTACTTGTTTTGTACTTAGAAGATGTTTATGTTTGTTTGCTTGGATTCAGGTATTGAATCGGTGTACGAGTGGGAGGGCAAGGTAAGTAGGGAACAATACGTGCAAATCTTTCTTTTTGCATTATTCTTTGACCTCAATCCTATCTCTAGGACTACCATGGAATATAATGGTTTAACAAAGATCTCTGAGAGTTAAGGAAGACCTAAAAAAAAACTCATAAGATTTCAGAAATATTACAAATCATTTATTAACCCTCTCTCCATTCACTCTGTCTTCAGGTTCAGAGTGACTCCGAGGAGCTCCTGATAATCAAAACAAGGCAATCCCTTCTAGAGTCTCTAACCGAGCACGTCAATGCAAATCACGAATATGAGTAAGCATTGTTTTATGATGTGTTTTACATATCACACAAGCTAAGTTAATAAACATTGTTTACTTGTTTCCTTAGTGTGCCAGAAGTAATTGCATTGCCCATCACTGGTGGGAGCGACAAGTATCTAGAATGGTTGAAAAACAGTACAAGGAACTGAAATCTCGCATTACCAAAAATAAAAAAAGGAACTGAAATCTCGAGCGTCTCGTAGCTGTCCAGCGTCAATGGCTTTGGTGTATTGGTTTCTTTTACATTACAACAACCTCTGTATGAGAAATAAAACGTGTGAAGTGTAATACTGGATCGGTTCGTCAAATGAAACAAGAATTTTACTTATAAGCATCAGCTCAAGTTCTACACATTACATCTTTAGTTCAATCAGCAACATAGATGTTAAGTATTTCAGAAATTGACTTTGTGAATTTTTACAGATATTATTATTAAAACAAACTGTAACATGTTATGTGCTTTTAAGCTACAGAATCAGTAACTGGGAGCTGAGACAGTTGTGTTCTCCTGATACTGACCCTTAGTTTTCTCCTCGGATTTAATTTGTCCATAGAAGTAAGAGACGGATCCCCAGAGGGAGAGAGCCAAAGCCACACCTTTCCCGGCCTGAAACTTCTCATGGAAGCAAATGACGGCCAAGATCACAGTCACCGGAAGCAGAGCACTGATCATAATTCCAGAGACCAGAGACGATGCACAGAAGATCAACCCAATAGCTCCCACGAAAAATGCTTGCCAGATTACGGCCGTGAACACAATTACAACATATACAAAGACTCTCCAAGCTTAAATTCTCTTGCTTCTATTGCTATCACCTGCCATATTAGAACTTCTACCTTTTTAGGTTTCCATCAAGAAATTCAAAGATCCAAATTTTTTTATTACAAAAATCATAAAAAATACAATCATTATAGAGAGAACAAGAAAAAGTTTCACAAGGATCTTCCTTTCAGATCAAGAAAGTCAAAGATCCCAATTCTTGATTCTCAAACCCTACTCTCTCCATATCAGTCCACATGATATGAATTAAAAAAGAAACTAAGTTCTTGTTTACCTTGAAATCGCCAGCAACGAGCATCCCCACGAGGCAGAAGCAAGTGGCGACAAAGCACAAGACCATCTGAAACTCGAGCACAAGCGTGTAGGTGATTCGTTGACGAGCTTTCTTATAAGAGAGATCCACAAGCGGCAATATAAACGAATAGAGAAGAGCTGCACCAACGGTCATGATGAACCCAACAACGTACTCCTTGTGAGTCTCGTTATCAAGCTTGTCACTATCAGAGTTAAAGGCAAGGAGTACGGCACCAACAGTGAGCAACACGATGGCGTTTATAGTGAAAGGTGTGAACTTCTGCTTCACCATAAAAAAGGCAAAGAGAGCAGTGAAGCCTAATTGCGCGGAGATGATCAGAGACGCAGTGGAAACAGGGATATAAGCTAATCCATAAGAGTAGAGGTAATTGTCAAATCCCATGAGCAAACCTATGACGATAGAGGCGATGAAGAGACGAGGTTTCATGAGGAAAAATGAAGTCTTTTCTTCTTCTTCAAGGCGGCGACGACGGCGGAAGAAGGAGAAGAGAAGAGGGAAGAGGATGAGGGGACAACCTACGGTTTGGAGGAAGCTTGAGAACCAGATCCTCTCGCCACCATTGTGGAAGTAGAGACGCATATCATTAGAGGGCCTCCACAGTTTCCAATCGCCAGGAATATACAGTTTATTATTACAAGAACGGTCTTCATCTTCACCATTTTCTTCTTCCTCGGCCAATTATGTTTTTGGTTAGTTGGTTTGTCTGGTGTCGCATCAAAGAAGTGTCGAGGACGTCAGGTGGAATCATATGGTAAGCTTATATACACACTAGTGGACACTGGACCCGCGTTGGCCAAGGAGGCCATTTTAATTTTTTTCCTATTTTCTAATGTAATAAACCTGGGGTCCCTGTCTGACACAGTGCTCACAGATACTCCATGCAACTTCACGATCTCGCTCACATATTTCTTAGCCAANCCAGAAAATGTGCTGACTTAGTCAGACAGTCCACAATCACCCAGATGGCATCCTTGGTCCGCGAAACAGGCAAACCAACCACAAAGTCCATAGTGATCATATTCCCCTTCCACTCCGGAATGGGCAAACTCCTCAACAGACCACCAGGAACCTGCTGCTCAGCCTTAACCAACTGGCAAACGTCGCGCTTAGCGACCCAGTCAGCTACATCCCTCTTCATCCCGACCCAATGATAATACCGCTTGAGATCTCGGTACATCTTGGTCGCTCTCGGATGAATGGAAAACATGCTCGCATGAGCCACCCTCAAGATCTCTTGTCGCAACTCCTCATCCTTAGGCACGCAAACTCGCCCATGCACAAGGATAGTCCCGTTAGCTGCGAACTGGTACTCAGAGCCCTCTTCCTTAGAAGCCGCAATCAAACCCTCATCCTTCTCCTGAGCCACCCGAACTCTACTCAGAAGATCTGCATAATCTACAACCTCTAACCCCAACGACTCTCGCGAAACAGCACACAACCGCAAAGCACCAATCTCACTCACCAAGGCCTCCACACTCTGCCCTGGAGCAGCACCCACACGCTTACGGCTTAGTGCATCTGCAACCATATTAGCTTTACNTAAGCTATCTCCAGATCATAATCAGCCACCAGCTCCATCCACCGCCTCTGCCTCAGGTTCAGTTATGGCTGAGTGAAGATATACTTCAGACTCTTATGATCCGTCAGTACCTGCACCTGTCCGCCATAAAGATAAGACCTCCAAAT
>OVAQ01002386.1:0-12979 GCA_900406345.1 Erysimum cheiri | reverse complement strand
TATAACCGTTAGATATGACACGTGTCGCGATCCCGTGAGTTGCTAACTTCGAAAATTCAACTTTATATATTAAGATTAAATAACGAGACGTAATTTCGCAAGTAACAAACGCGATAATACTGTTGACAAAAAAGAAGAAGTCACGGTAATACTTAACTGATATAAGTAATATAACTATAGGTTATTAATTACTCTACCACCTGCATTGGACCCGTTTTAAATAATTCTAGAGCAATTTTCATAAATATCATTAAAATAAAGTACTATATGTTTCCAAAAATACTATAAAATTAAAATTAAACTTTTAATATTCTAATTTCAAACTCTAAACTGTAAATCATAAACACTAAATCCTACTTTCAAAAAACTATATTTTAAATGTAAAATAATTAACTCAACCCCAAATTATAATTTTACATCATTGAAAATTAATTTTGTGTTTATGGTATTTCTATAAACAAATTAAAAAATGTGGTATTTTGAAAAATTTCTCATATACGTTTTTAGACGGCAACACTTGTATTAAATGTCAAATTTTATCCAAGAAAAAAAGAAATCTTGTGGAGTATTAACTACTCCCTCTGTTCTTTAATATAGGATTTTTGTTGAAAATATTTGGTTTTAAAAAAATGGATTTTCTCATTTTTCTATGTACAATTGGTAATGATAAATTATAGAATTCAAGAAAAATAACTAAACATTATTGGGTTAGAGTTGTTGAAAATTATAAATCGTAAAAAATAATGTATTTTAATATGTTTGTTTATTATATCTGAAAAACTAGGAAATCTTATAAAAAAGAACAAGGGAGTATTAAATGTCTTAATGTCAAATTTTATCCAAGAAAAAAAAGAACTCTTGTATTAAATGAAGGGTCGGTTCAGATTGTAATCCATTAGTCAATGATTAGAGGGAAATAAACATAAGTTATCCAATCCCTATTCCTTTGGAGCGAATAATCATATGTAATTTTGAATTCCCACATGGATCATAAGAATTAAGAATATTTAATTTCTTTGTTTAGATTTATTAAAGAATTTTTTTTTTTTTTTTTTTTTTTTTTTTTTTGAACAAACATTAAAGAATGTTTAGTTTCTTGTTCTTTCTACCAAAAAAAAAGTTTCTTGTTCTAACACAAAGACACTGAGAAGAGAGATCTTCTGTCTACATTGATACTTGCTTGGATCTTGATTAGCCACTTAATCGTTTATATCCTTTATCTCTGATGTTTTTCTTCATTACACACATTTCATCCTTGAGAGTTAACCTAATCAAGTTAAGCCTTCTACCTTACTTCTTGATAAACGAAACCCATACTTAATTGGGCTTTAACTAGCTTTGGCCCAATGGCCCTTTTCCTTCTTATGTGACTAAGTCACGTTTCTCTTCCTTTGACTTTTTTTCCTTGTTCTTCGTTGACTCTTCTTCTTCCTGTCACGAAGATGACGTCTTCGTCTTCTTCTTCACTTGTTCTCTAGTCTTCCTCTTCTTCTCACTAATTCCTTTTTATTTGTTGCAGGATTTAATCAAAGATTCAATCCCCAACAAGATCGTATGATTTCGAAATCTACCAAAACTGTGGAAGAGTTTTGATGATTAGAGAATGACAGACTAAATGGCGACGAAAGATGTTTCCTTTGTATGCGGAAACTCATTGCTCACCAAGTGTTTGTTAAAATTCCTGTGTGGTGATGACTGATCATATAACAGTAAAAAAGTTACGTATACTTTCTGTAAACAGGGGTACTTTGGTTCCCTTTTAAAGTTTAAGGAAGAAATTGTAAAATGTAAAAAGTTTAAGTTTATAAGTGTTATATTTTCGTACTTCAAATTTATTTCGTCTTCTTTAACTCTATCTAGTCTGAGACCAAATTACACAAATCGGATTCGGGTCGGGTATGTAAACCAGGTTTTCGAATCCTCCATCGTCTCCGTCAATTCGAAGATTCCGGCGATGTTTTCAAGATACCTCCAGAGAATTTGGAAACCAAAAACCCAAATCACATCTGTGGATTCAATCAAAGGTTTTAGCTCCATAAACCCTAAACCCAAAATCCGAGTAGCGGTTTTCTGGGATCTAGACAACAAACCACCAGCCTCTTTCCCGCCTTACGACGCCGCCGTCAAGCTCCGAACCGCCGCGTCGTCATTCGGATTCGTGAAGCTAATGGTTGCTTATGCGAATCGTCACGCCTTCAGCTACGTTCCTTTAGAAGTTAGAGAACAGAGGAAAGATAGGAAATTGCTAAACCAATTAGAGAACAAAGGTTTAGTTAAACCACCGGAGCCTTACTTCTGCGGCGTTTGTGACCGGAGATTCTACACAAACGAGAAGCTAATCAATCATTTCAAGCAGATTCACGAGACGGAGAATCAGAAACGTATGAGACAGATTGAATCTTCTAAAGGACATCAAAGAGTGAGGCTTGTGGCTAAGTATTCAATGAAGATTGAGAAGTATAAAAGAGCTGCGAGGAAGATTATGACTCCTAAGGAAGGTTATGGTTTAGCTGATGAGCTGAAACGAGCTGGGTTTTGGGTTAAAATGGTGAGTGATAAGCCAGAAGCTGCTGATAAGGCGTTGAAAGAACATATGGTGGATGTGATGGATAAGAGAGAAGTGGAATGTGTTGTTCTTGTGTCTGATGATTCTGGTTTTGCTGAGGTTTTGTGGGAAGCTAAGGAGAGGTGTTTGAGGACTGTTGTGATTGGGGACTTGAATGAAGGTGCGTTGAAGAGAGTGGCTGATGTTGCGTATTCGTGGAAGGAAGTTGTGATGGGGAAGGCGAAGAAGGAGGTTGAGAAGGTTGTTGGGAAGTGGAAGGATAGAGATGTGTTGAAGAAGTTGGAGTGGAGTTATGATCCTGTTTTAGAGAAAGAGAGAGGAGGTTCTTGTGGCGTTTGGGATTACGAGTTTGATTATGATGATGATGAGATTGAGAATGGAAGAGAGGTGGAATCAGTGGAGATTGGAGATGGTGGTGATTGGTGGAAGATAGATGATAATGAAGATAGTGTTGGATCTTCAAGACCTTGTCGATAACATCATAGCATTGTTAAGTTTGATTCCGCAGAGGAAGATAGATCACTTGAAGCTATGAACAACCTTCAAAGAAATTAACATGGCATAGAGATTCATATACTTCAGGCTAGAGAACATTCATTGTTTGTTGTTCTCTGAGATTATGCAGTGATTTGATTTGTTCTTCCAAAACCATCATGGTTAATGGTTTAATCAAGTGTTTAGAGCTATGTAAAATTTGGTCAGAACAAAGATAAATATATGTTTGGATTCACAAGAAACAAAGTGACAAAACAGATTGAATTAATACAGAGTATATGCATCAAAATCCAAGCTACTTTATTCTTCCGACATGATGTAAAAAGACAAATTGAGTTTCCACAATTGAAACACCTAAGTGATGAAGCTGTACATTGTTCAAAATCTACTAACAAATAAATGAAGCAAAATCTAGCAACACAGAAACAATGCAGATACGTAGATAGCCTTATGTTGAGAAACCAAGTGTTTGTCCAAATTAACAGTAGAGCCAATTTTCCCCGTGATGCAAGTGCTCGGTTCCAAAAGCTTAAGCGGAGTAGATAGAGCAAACTCCAAGCTCAAGATGGAGAAACAGAGACCATGACTAGAGCAGAGAGAGAGCTCACCAAGAACTCTTCTTCTTCGAGCCAGTGTAAAACCCCATATACCATTTCACAAACTTTTTCAAACCCGTCTCAAGATCAACCGAGGGTTTATAACCGATCTCTGCTTGCGCTAACGTGATATTCGCATGAGTAAACTCAACATCCCCATTCCTCGGCAAAGGCATGATCTTTTTCTTAGCTTTCATCTTCAAAAGCTTCTCTAATATAGTCACAAGCTTAGTAACAGGAACAGGCGAAGTATTCCCCAAATTATAAATCCTAAACATAGCAGGACCTTTCTTCTTACCACCACTACCAGTACTCTTCTCAGCAGTATCTAACGCACCTAAACAACCTTTCACAATATCATCAATGTAAGTAAAATCCCTAGCAACACTACCTTTATCAGGAGACTCAAACACAGTAATCGTCTTCCCTTTAAGAATATCTTTAGTAAAGAAGAAATACGCCATGTCTGGTCTTCCCCAAGGTCCATAAACAGTGAAAAACCTCAAACCCGTAAGTGATAAACCATAGATATGGTTATAAGTATGTGCAATTCCTTCACCTGCTTTCTTAGTAGCTGCATATAAACTCGCTGGTTGATCGGTTCGATCTTTCTCCGAAAAGGGCACTTTCGAATTGAGACCATAAACAGAGCTAGACGAAGCCCACACAATCGCAGGCTGTGGATTTGCTGATTTGGAGACTTCTAATAGATTCACAAACCCAGCAATGTTACTGTTCACATATGATCCTGGGTTTTGCATAGCGTAACGAACACCAGCTTGAGCAGCGAGATGCATTACATGTGTGAAGAGAACAACATCAAAGAGCTTTTTGAGTAAAACGGCGTCGTTTATATCGCCTTCTACAACGAAGACTCCTGATCGTTCTAAAAGCCCTTGTCTTGCTCGTTTAAGCTTCGGATCGTAGTATCGATTGAAATTGTCGAGACCTAGAACACCATCGCCGCGTCTTCGTAACGCGATTGAGACGTGAGTGCCGACGAATCCGGAGGCTCCGGTGACTAGAACCGTTAAACCGCCGTGAGACCTAGGACGAGCCGATTTACGGACTTGTTTCTCCCAGTGAGAACCGCCGTATTTCGCGGCGGAATTGGAGGA
Organism: Erysimum cheiri; assembly: GCA_900406345.1. Classification (NCBI taxonomy): domain Eukaryota; kingdom Viridiplantae; phylum Streptophyta; class Magnoliopsida; order Brassicales; family Brassicaceae; genus Erysimum; species Erysimum cheiri. The sequence goes on along the minus strand of OVAQ01002386.1, from coordinate 8,204 downwards.
AGAATCGTTGAGATTGCGGCGAGATGGTGACGGAGGAGGGGATAAGATTAGGTAGAAGAGGAAGAGAGCGAGGAAGAGAGAAGCCCAAAGCGTGAGTTTCGAGAGACGGAGGTAACGGTGGTGGTGAAGAATCCAGTACGGTGGAACTTTATCGGTTTTGTACTTTCCCGGAGTTGAAGGAAGATCATCAAGGTGAGACATTTTCGCCGGAGAATTCAGAAATCGGAGAAAATGTCGAATTAGGTTTAGGGTTTGATATTTTTGGGTCTTAAAGAGAAGAAGCAAAATTGAGTAAGTCAAGAAATTGAGGATTTTCCGGGAAAAGGAAGAAGAGACGATCTTTTTTACTTGTGTGGATGATTAATTTGATTTTGATGATCAAAATTGGAAAAAAATTATATATATATAAAAAAAACAAAATTTGTTCAGGTAATAATTTAGCTGTCAGGGATTAATGTACTTTAGATTGCTTTTCAAAGTGATTCTTGACATCTGTATTCATATCGCATTCTATATTGATCATGTGATGCATGTACAATTTATTACACACGATCACATATTATATACGCAATAAATAGTAGTATTTCTTAGGAAAATATTTTCCTTTTTAGTTAAAGAACATAAAGTTCAATTTTAAATCAAGTTTTTGGAGTTTTAGATTTATATATCCAAAGATTTTAGTAGTGGTTTGGTTTATTCCACAAATTATATTATTCTTGATAACTAGACTATATAAACAAGCAATTATCTATACTTTGATCATTTCTATATTTTCAAATAAATAAATAAAATAGTAATTTTGTAATATATTTTTGTTTATACTTCACGATTGTTATATCTCACCTAACTATTATTTTCAACATTGAAAGAAAATTAATTGTTTTCTATTCTTAGTCTCATAGTAAAACTTATAGAACAATCCATCTATAAGATTTAGGAATCTTACAATACCATATAAATCATACAACGTTGCTATTAATTATTATCAACTTATTACAGCTAACATATCAGAAATTAATTGATTTATTTAAATCATATCCCTTTTTTTAGGGTAACTAGGTATCAAATTATTTACTACCAAATACATTGTTCACGCCATATACAGTACACTCAATTTGTGATTACTCAAGTTAGGCTCTTTAATTAATCGTAAGTAATTACTAGAGCGATTAGAGAGCCACACAAGTAATCTTGCCTTTATTGTACAAAATTATAAATCATTTCAGAGAAGTGTTGCTTGAAGTTCTGATATTGCATGTAAATATGTAATTCTTATTTGATCGAGTCAATTTCACTGCCATTAATATTGTCATCCATTATTATAACATAAGAAGTTCTGATATTTCATATACGTATATCTATAAATCTCTATTTTGTTAGCCAAAATAAATTAAATTTTACTGTCTATTATTTGTTCCTTTTTTAATTAAAAAAATCAAGAGAATCTGTTATTTCTATCTCNTTTTTTTTTTTTTTTTTTTTTTTTTTTTTTTTTTTTAATTTGCGATTGGATTCGAATTCGGTATTTAGTATATTACTACCATCAAAACGTAGACTGAACTCAGATATTTGATATAGTAACAAAATTAGTGGCAACAACTAAAGTATAAGCGTCGGTTAAAGGAATATTAAAAAAGTATTCTACTGTCTCAATAAACAAAAGCCAATTAGCCTCTCGCCACATTTATAAGCAACCTTTGCTTTGACTTCAAATTTCTTATTACCTTTTTTTCCTAATCTATTTCGTCTTTCATGTACGTGCGTTGCATACATAAACACATTTTCTCTAGAAGTTCCGAACAAAGTTCATACATCTAGAATCGAGAATAAACTTCAATAAATTATTCTTCCAAACAAAAATCGAATTCACATGCATCCCTAGATATCTACGTAGGTCAAACGTTTATATCAATTCAATATCAAATATTCTTATCGACCTGTTGCAGAAGATCAATGGGCTACAATATTTTAGTTTAAAATTGCTATTTTATTTTTCGAATAAATGTATATATATATATATATAAATGAGTGATGGAGAAAATAAAAGAACTGAATAAGAAGATGACTTGTTTTAAAATCTAAGTTAAAGAGCATTCTGTCTCTAACAATGTTAAAAGTGGTTAAAACTCACATGAAACCTAAAAAGAATCTACCAACTCAACCAGATTTTCTTATGATTCATTTCCAAGCAATAGATTATACATGTCATATGTATGTGTGTGTATTATAATAGGTGATCAAAAAGAAATTAAGGAAAATATTTTGATCGCTCTTAAGTTGAAATTAGCTTGTTTGTCATCATATTCATCCCAATATCATACTAACTGATCTTAAATAGTGATGGGCCTTTCTCATACCTATGTTGGAACTATACACAGCCCATCTAAGTTCTAAGCCCACCCAGTTACCTACCGGTGGTTTTTTTAGTTTTGATGATTTTATCGATGTTGCATATAGGCATGACCCAAATCATCCCGTAACTGGTGCCGCTTTAAAACCGTAAACCAAACGAAATCTTACAAAATGGTTAAAACCCGTAATAGTACAAACGGTTAGCAATGGTACAAAACGGCCCGAGCCCGGAAGTGGACCTTGTAAGGGTTTCTAGAAGATTATAGAGTGACCTACATGATTGGGATGATCTCTATGATACTGTNAATGGACCCAGACTAGCCCACTGCGTGCGTCCCGAAAGCGGCAAGAGTAGTTCCTGGAGACCGCATAGCCCGATTTTAAATTGTCTGCGGTGGCCACTTAAGGTGTTTGCAGCCGCGGAGATTCGAACCCGGGATTATTGGGAATTTCACCCTCAGCCCGAAATCCTTCCTACCACTAGCCCACCTATGAGTGGTTAATGATACTGTATTTTCAATTTCAAGGAATATTCTCCAAGTAATATCCAATGAATCCCAATTCTTTCAATCACAGTAGTAATCCCTAAGAATCTGCCATCCCTTAGCTTACTTATAAATCTTCAATCTAAACATTAGATCGTTTAGTCCTTTTTTGTCAACGAGTAGATTTATATATGAGTTTAACTGTTTAATGAACATCGATAAAATTATCTATGGTTGTCGAAAATGCAACCTCTATTTCGGATTTTGTTTTTGGGTTAAAGAATTAATATTTTTAGTACAATTAACTTTTTTTTTTACATCAGTATAATTTAATTCTATTATTTAAGTTTTCTACCTTACTTGATCTTCACAAGAAACATCTTTATTGAGTTTGATTCTTGTAAATAGGAGTTCGTTTTTTTTTTCCCTATAAATAAAGCTCAAAATGAAAGTAAAGCTAGCAAAACTCTAAGCTTAATCCACATATTAAAGACACAAATGTTTTAGGGGCGCGCACTTTGTAGAAGTTGGGGTTGGTCATATCGTATCTTTATAATTTCCTTGACTCATATGGTCAATCTTTATAATTTCCTTGAAGCATTGAACATCGCGCGTGTCAGGGATTTTAAAATATTGTCATCATGTTATTTTGCTGACAAAATTCCTTTTAACGATATGAATTAAAAAATCAAGAAAATTGACATATCAGAGACGTTCTTATTGTTTGTTTTTATTATGCATGAAACACATACATTACTAGCTCAACCAAACCAACTGAGATTTAGAGAGAGGAAGTGAGAGAGCTTTCATGGAGCCAAAACTCTTCTTCCGTTTGTTCTTTCTCATAGTTACAGCTTGTTTCATCGTCTTTTTCACTTCCACAAACTTCTCTCACTCGCCGTCGTCCACAGCGAGGCTTTTCGACTGCACTAACTCTTCCTCTTCACCTCTTTTTTTTTTTTTTTTTTTTTTTTTTTTTTTTTTTTTTTTTTNNCCGAAACCACAGCATGTAATATTAGTTTCGTCCCAAGCGTCACTCGAACCAGGGACCTCTAAGCTTCGCCTAGGATCTCTACCAGTTGAGCTAACGACACTTGGTTTGTTCACTTACCAAAGCCATGGTGATGATACTCTTGCAGTTTGGTCCGATAGGTGATTAGTTGCACAAAATTTTCATTAATTTTTATTTAGTTATGTTATAGTTAATCCTTTTATGATTGATTTAATGTCTTTATTTGGGGTGATGCAGGGATAGAGATATAGAGAATAAGGACATTGTGGTGTGGTACACGCTTGGGTTCCATCACATACCATGTCAAGAAGATTTTCCGATAATGCCCACAGTTTCTTCGAGTTTCGATTTGAAGCCCGTAAATTTCTTCGAGCGCAATCCAATCCTTAAGGCCGCTCCAAACTTCGAACATGACCTTCCGGTTTGCGGAGCCGAATCTGTTTCTGCTTGAGAAGAATGAAGAACCAACAAAAGAATTATCCAACTTTTGGATCTTTTTTTTTTTGTGGTAAAACCAACTTTTGGATCTTATTATAGATTCATGGTACAACTTCAAATCAAGTTACAAATATTCGGTATGTTATCTGTTATTGATGAATTTCCAACTCCTATACCAATACCAATAGTCGCAAAAGTAGACTCACATGTCCAATTCAAACCGAAATGTTAATCTCAATGAATTATATTGGCAACTAAAAAATCTCCATTTCCCATATGATTATTAGTTATCAAACATACATATTGTAAAACATTGAAAAGAATACGAGGAAAACATGAGTTCCTAGAAATAAAGTATAGGAATATAAATAGTTGAAAATGGATGAAATGAATATATGGTTGTGGTTAAATTGGAGAGAATTCATATATTTTATAGCAATGAAAGGTAGTAGTTGTAAAACTTAAAAGAAAAAATTAATTATATAAAATTCATATGTTTAGATATTGAACACACAAACTATTTTAGAGGTTTAGAACCTAGTAGTATAACATTTAAAATTTTCATCACTCTGAGGCTCATAACACCGGCTATATAGCTCACAGCATGATTGGGCAATATAGATCCCATTTCAACACCACATTGGTCACTACTGAGGAGATGATATGATAACCTATCACATATTCATTCCATTTTTCACAAGATATTAACTAAAAATGGGCTTCCGTAGGATTTATATCGACATCATGAATCTTTTGGGCCTTTATCATACTTCAGACCCTAGTTTTTAGGATTTACTGATACCACAGATAGGGCACCGTACATATCGCATTGAAAGGTTCTAGGAGTGGACAAGTGTATAAATCTCCATTTTTTCATCGTCAAAGATAAGATTCCTTATGATTCGTGTACATAAACCTTTTACTTTTTTTAAGCATGTGGAAGATATTTTAATTCATGAATGATTTGTATTTATCTTTGTACTATGAGGTGACGTACTGAGTTGAGCTCAGCTCACTGATTTCTTTATTTCTATATAATACGATAACTCCTATGATATTCACTCACTTAATCAACAAAAACAAAAAATAACCTGACAATGGACCAAAAAAGCTTTTTCTGCTTGATTTTTCTAATAGTCACAGCTGGTTTCATTATCTCTTTTACTTCCACTCACTTCTCTCACGCGCCGTCGTCCACGACGGGGCTTCTTGACTGCACCGACGGCTCCTCCTCTTCACCTCTTTGCGCTTCTAGAACCTTTCTTTTCAACAAACAAAAACCACGACCTATTCCTAAACACGATCCTAAACCAAAGACCAAAAACCATGACCACGTGTCCGATACACCAAACCATCCTCTAGACCCACTCACGGTGGTGGAGTTTAACAAAGTCCGATCAATCCTCTCCTCCCACGCGCTATTCACCTCCGGTACACCACACGCGCTCCACACCGTCGTTCTTGAAGAGCCAGACAAGAATCTTGTTCGTCAGTGGGAAAAAGGGAACCCACTTCCTCCGAGGAAAGCTTCCGTAATCGCACGTGTTGGCCTCGACACGCACGTGCTCACCGTTGACCTTTCTTCTGGTCGTGTCGATTCCGAGAGTAGCCCCGTTAATGTTTCGGGTTATCCGATGATGACTATAGAAGAGATGAACGATATCACGTTGGTACCGTTCTCAAACGCGGATTTCAACCGTACGATTCTCTCTCGTGGAGTTAATCTAACGGACGTGATTTGCTTCCCAATCTCATGTGGCTGGTATGGTAATAAAGAAGAAAACGCGAGAGTAATTAAAAGTCAGTGTTTCGTGACACAAGGTACGGCCAACTTCTACATGCGACCTATCGAAGGTTTGACTATTCTTATCGATTTAGATACAAAGCAAGTGATCGAGATATCCGATACGGGTCGGGCAATACCTATACCCGGTTCAACCGATACCGACTACCGGTTCGAGAAGCTTGTGACCACTAATGACAAAATCCGACTTCTCAACCCAATATCCATTGAGCAGCCACGTGGTCCAAGCTTCGTAATTGAGGACAACCATATGGTGAAATGGGCAAATTGGGAATTTCATCTAAAACCAGACCCGAGAGCAGGTGTGGTTATATCGCGGGTCAGAGTACACGATCCAGATACTCAAGAGACACGTGACGTTATGTACAAAGGGTTCGTGTCTGAGCTTTTTGTTCCGTACATGGATCCATCTGACGCGTGGTACTTTAAGACTTACATGGACGCTGGCGAGTATGGGTTCGGGTTACAAGCCATGCCGCTCGTACCGCTTAATGATTGTCCACGAAACGCTGCGTATATGGACGGTGTTTTCGCGGCGGCCGATGGAACACCGTTCGTGAGAGAGAACATGGTTTGTATATTTGAGAGTTATGCCGGCGATATTGGGTGGCGTCACTCCGAAAGCCCCATCACTGGCTTACCGGTCAGTCTTTTGGCTTATGGTTTTTTTAAACTTCACATCATTTACAAAGATACAAAAATTTGGGGGTTTTAACGTAAATAACAAAAAAAGACTGATGATGTTAATTACTACAATTTTAATTTAGTAGATAAGGGAAGTGAGACCAAAAGTGACGTTAGTGGTACGAATGGCAGCTTCGGTAGGTAACTATGATTACATCATTGATTACGAGTTTCAAACTGATGGACTTATAAAAGCTAAGGTAATTTTTCTACTTTATATCATTTTTCAATTATAAAAGATTCCATATGATTCCGTGGAATAATGAATATTCATATTTTCTTGTCACGGACCACACTGATCATAATGACAGGTTGGGCTTAGTGGAATACTAATGGTGAAAGGGACAACATATCAAAACAAGAACCAAGTGGAGAAAGATAAAGAAGGTAATGAAGAAGAGCTTCACGGCACGCTTCTGTCTGAAAATGTAATCGGAGTAATTCACGACCACTACGTCACTTTTTACCTTGACCTCGACGTTGATGGCCCAGACAATTCCTTTGTTAAAGTGAACCTCAAGAGGCAGGAGACCGAGCCAGGTGAGTCACCGAGGAAGAGTTACTTGAAAGCAGTTAAGAACATAGCAAAAACCGAAAAGGAAGGTCAGATCAAGCTGAGCATGTACGATCCAACAGAATTCCACGTCATCAATTCTGGTAAAACCACTCGGGTCGGTAACCCGACAGGTTACAAGGTTGTGCCTAGAGCCACAGCTGCTAGTTTGCTTGACCATGATGACCCACCACAGAAGAGAGGAGCTTTTACCAATAACCAAATTTGGGTCACTCCCTACAATAAGTCCGAGCAATGGGCTGGTGGCTTGTTCACTTACCAAAGCAAGGGAGATGATACTCTTGCAGTTTGGTCAGACAGGTGATTAATGCCAAAATAATAATTATTAGTTATACAGTATATGTAATTAAGATTCGATTGTTGTATTTGATGCAATATTGGTGTCATGCAGGGATAGAGACATAGAGAACAAAGACATAGTTGTGTGGTACACACTTGGCTTCCATCACATTCCATGTCAAGAAGATTTTCCGATCATGCCCACGGTTACTTCGAGTTTCGATTTGAAGCCTGTAAATTTTTTCGAGCGCAATCCAATCCTTAGGGCCGCTCCGAACTTTGAACATGACCTTCCGGTTTGTGGAGTTCAATCTGTTTCTGCTTGAGAAGAGTGAAGTCCGAAATAAAGAAATAGCCACTTTTGGATAATCCATAATTCAAGGTACTCTTTAAGTCCACACAATGTAATTTGTGTGCTTAAAAAAGTGATGTATAAATGTAAATGCTAATGTATATGTGTATAAACGAGATTCCATACATGTGGATTATGTGTGATTACTGATTAGTAGAACAATTCTTGGGTTCACCCCTAGGAGTGAACCTATCTCCTTCACCCCCTCTTAACTATCCAATCAA
>OVAQ01002383.1:0-12994 GCA_900406345.1 Erysimum cheiri | reverse complement strand
ATAAGAACCTCGGATAACCATTCATAGATGTTGCTTCGGACTGCGAAAATCAACGAAGGAAGCATGCCAAGAAACGGCCAAACGGGGATCCCTTGATGTTTCTTCTGGCGCAAGGAATGTATTGTGACAAACACGAAAAGGGCAATAAAGAGCTCAAGAATCTGAACATCTCTCAAGAGAAACAGCCTCTTAGAAACCAGAGGCTCGTCGCTTACGGAACAATAAGAGGAGATGAAAGCGGCAGTAGCCGTAAGATTGTGAGAAGAAGAATTAGGGTTCATAGTGACAAAGAGCTGGGGAACTAAGAAACAGAGTGAGTATGATTTGCAGAGAGAAAGAGGGATTACAAATAATGAAGTTGTTAGTTAATTAGTGGGTGAAGAATGTGAAATGAGAGAAGAACGAATTAAGACGCATAAGTATCGTGTTTGGCTTTCAATGTGAAATTGGGTTTGATTTGGTGAGCTAAAAAGTTCGTTTTTATTTTCTAACGGTCTTTTTAATATGTGTGGCTCTTGATTCTCGTTTTTTTTCTTTTGTTTTTGCTTTGGCATTTTGAAAGGACGAATCTTTTGGGATTAAAAATGAAAACTAAATTAGGGTTTTTATAATACGAGGATTATGGATAAAAGAGAAGTTGACAGGTGGGTATTGACGGATCACCTAAGTTCTTGTTTATTTTGCATACACTTTATTTTGTCAAACACTTGTCAAATACGTGTGGAAATTGGACTATTAATATATTCAGCAAATACGTGTGGAAATTGGACTATTACTATATTCAGTAATTCGAATAAAACAGAAATTTTTTGGTACTACTACTTACGTGTCGGTGAAACCGTTGTTGTTTGAGTTTGGGTTATCTGCATATATCTCTGGTGATTTCCTCCTATCTAGGACTCTACAGAAGGTCCCTATGATAATAATTTGAGTATTTTGTTGACTATCTGATAATTGCCCTCGAACAATTTGGGCTGAGAAAACGTATGGGCCTCCCAACATAGTATCGGGCCTTTAATAGATATAATAAATATATAATATGGCATGTTAATGGTAGACCTACTCATTTCATTAACCGCATTGTTAATTTGGATTTTGGATCGTACAGGCCCTCTTTGTAGGTGACTATATCAAATATCAATAAATCATCCCATCAAGCCGCCAGTATCAAGTTCAAGGCTTGGTGGATGTCTTTTTGATCGCATGATGCTTCTCATCTTATCAATGTATTTTCTTTCATACAGTTAGCTTGATGTGATAGTGTGCTATGGAAAGTCGAAACCGGCCTGCAACTTCCCTGAATTTGATAACTAATAAAATAATCTAAACCATATCATTTATATATAGTTCCTTTTTTTTTTTTAAGATACACAATTTAATTGACTGACTATCATGAAATTCAAAAGGTCACAGATTTTAGTTTAGGAAATTTCATTATTTAAATACCTAGACAGTAATTTCAATTATTTTCCTAGGAACTTTTAAATAAGCTTTATTCAGTTTCTAAAAGAAAGGAATTATGAAATGTTTTCTTTTGTTATTCAGGTGAAGTATAAAAAACAAAAGACTAAGGTTAAAAAAAAAAACACAGTATATTAACAAACAAAAAATAAACAGTATAAAGTAGAAGAAGTGGGGACGTTTTCTCATCTATATCTCCATTTCAATTAATAATTAAAAAGAACAACAACAACAACAACACAAAAAAAGAGAGAGAGAGAGAGGAGAAAAGCGTTTTGGCGATGAAGAAGAACGCACTTTGGCTACTGTGCGTTCTGGTGTTACCGGCGGTAGCCTATGGTAGGAAACCGGAGAAGAAGGTAACGGTTTCGTCCGGGAGGAAAGAGGATGACCTGGTGACCGGTTTGCCCGGTCAACCACCGGTTAACTTCAAACACTACGCCGGTTACGTGAATCTCGGACCTGAACGAAAGCAGAAGGCACTTTTCTATTGGTTCTTCGAAGCTCAACAAAACTCTACTCCTCGTCCTCTCGTCCTTTGGCTCAACGGAGGTCACTTTCTCTCTTGCTCATTTACATAAACAGATTTTATTTGACCTATAATGATACAAACTTCTCATCGTTTTAAAATGGAATTTCATTAGTTTGGTCTTAGTTTACAATCGAAATTTGAATTTTACTGTTTTTGTGCGGTTTACTAATTTGTTTTTCGGCAGTAATTTCCTTGGACACACAATTGGTTTTAGACTAAAATTTGACTAATAATTTATCTCTGAGAAAACATCAAGTTGTGCACATTGTCCTACCAAAACTCTATCTGTCTTCCTGCTATAAGTTATAACTTACTAAGCAGTTCCGTTCGTTTCAGTAGCAATACAAATATTTTAATGTAAATGTATTGCAACGAGACAGTAGTTAATGGCTGTTTTGATGCAATTATTCCTTTATAGGTCTGTAAATTTTCCAAAATTTATGGTAGTATATAGTTTATACGATTATATCACTAATTCTATTTGGTCTATGTCAGGAGTATTTATGTATTTTAGCATTAGACTCCTGATAGTCGATAACTTAGATATCGTGTGTGGCTCGATAAAAGTAGTCAAAAACACCATTCAGTCATACTATTCAACATTTTTTTTTTTTTGTTATATTACTAAATGCCGAGAAATTATTATTGCATACTTTAATTAATATACTTCATTTTTCTGTTTTTTTTTTTTCATTTTTCTGTTATCTAGTCCACGTTTTATTAACGTAAAAACTGAAAACCATAGTTTTAAACCANNNACGAAGACGTATATAGTCCGGCTCTCTGACACTGGACTTGTGTATACTTCAATGTCCTTTTCTTTAGCATTCAATGTCCAAATCTTGTTTCTAGAGTGTTAAAGTTTTCTTGTCTTTATCTTCCTTTTATTTCTCGGTAGTTGCTCATTCAATTTAACGAATTACTGTATACTGTTTGTCGTTTCCTGCACACGGTTCAATATTCCAATAGTAGTATTAGGATATTTAGGGATACGAGAAATATCAACCTCGTCTTTTTAAATTGGTGCTAGAGATCAGATAAGATGTTGAATAGTCGTATTCAATTGCATATAGAAATAGACAAAAAACCTGTCTATGTCTAATAATTAATGTTGGCATGTCTAATATTCACATACAAATATATACTAGTATAATAGTATATTCACACACACCAAAGTGATTAAATTAGTCAATTAAGAATTACGGATGACCTTTATATGCATTACGTAATTGAACGGTACAAACGAATCCAATGTAATCAGAGTAATAGATTTTCTTTTTGTTATTTAATTTCTGTATACAAAATGGGTCTTTGGTTTCGATCGACAACTCGTGACATTATATGACGTCTAGTCTTATTCAATTTTTATTTTCTTAGACACGTTTTGTTGTCAACAACATAATCAGCTACTAGTATTTCTTTTTTTTTAACAAATTAGTTGTATGTCTGACAAATCCTTAACTCCATTATTTTTTCATCCTTTCTCCCCATGTATGATTTCGTCCACCTCTTTTTCAAATCATTTACTTTAGTCAAAGATTCTGTTGTTGCCAAAATTTGTGTTATATATTTAAGCATTGCATTTTTACTACCAGAAGACGTTTCCAAGGCTATATTATAATCTCGTAAACCATATGTAATTCATGATTTTTATCAGCCATATAATTTGAGTATTCATAAACATAAATACATAATTATATTATATAAACATATGGGTTTCATTGCTAATCTGATCTGTTTTACTAACGTAACGAAATTTCGTCCCCAAAATTTACAATAAAACTTCGATATATTATGATTTTTACCGAATTAATTCCGTCACAAATAAACAAGTTAACGATTGGGTGAAAATTTTAAACAACTTCATCGATTTATGTCAAATCCAAAATTTGCAGGACCGGGTTGCTCATCAATTGCCTATGGAGCTGCACAAGAACTAGGCCCTTTCCTTGTCCACACCAAGGATGGCAACCTTACCTACAATAATTTCTCCTGGAACAAAGGTATGACGTATTAAATTACCATTGATAGCTATCTAGTACATATATACAATATTAAATGTGGTTACATTTTTAAAAAATATGTTTGTGCAGAGGCGAATATGTTGTTCTTGGAAGCACCGGTTGGGGTTGGGTTTTCGTATACCAATAACTCAATGGATCTTCAAAAGCTTGGGGATGAAGTTACCGCAGCGGACTCTCTTGCTTTCTTGGTCAACTGGTTCAAGAAATTCCCCGAGTTCCGATCCAACGAGTTTTACATCACCGGAGAGAGTTACGCCGGTTAGTGCTTAATCCGGTTTTAACTTTTCTGGTCTATAAATTATAAAAAACCAAAATATAAACGAATTAATGTTATTCGATTTGGTTTCCACGACTTTGAATTTTTGTTTGGGTTCAGTTGTTTATCTTTAATTCGAAAGCGTTGATTTAGCCGAACTAGAATCAAAGATTGAATCACATGCTTTGGATCTTCTTTTCTCAGGTCACTATGTTCCTCAGCTTGCGGAGGTAATTTACGACAGGAACAAGAAAGTTACAAAAGACTCTCAGATCAATCTCAAGGGCTTCATGGTATGCACTATGTAGTAGCTAGTGGTAATTAAGGTTACTTGCGACTTCGATATAATTAAGTAAACATAAAAGGATTCGTTTGGTGACCGCGTTGCAGATAGGGAACGCGGTGATCAACGAGGCAACGGACATGGCAGGACTAGTGGACTACGCATGGAGCCACGCTATAATATCGGACGAGGTCCACACCAACATCCATGGCTCGTGCCGTTTTGATGAGGAAGAAACCACCAACAAGACCGAACAATGCTACGAAAATTTTAAAGGGTTCATGGATGCTTACTCTGATATCGATATATATAGCATCTACACTCCCGTTTGCCTATCTTCTTCGTCCTCATCTTCTCGAAGAAAACCTAAAATCGTCGTTTCTCCTCGTCTCCTTACTTCGGACGTACGTAATTTAACCATCATCTTTCATCTTATAATTTTCTTACAATTTCTTGTCAAACTTGATGAGTTTTAATGGTTTAAATGGTTCAGGACATGTGGGACACGTTGCCGGCAGGGTACGATCCATGCACTGAAGGCTATGCGGAACATTATTTCAACCGGAAAGATGTGCAGGTTGCACTCCATGCGAACGTTACAAACCTTCCTTATCCGTACACTCCTTGCAGGTTAGTCATACTTACGTTCCCTAGTACTAATAAACAAATAACAATGGCTAGAGGTACTGTATTGTTTTACTTTAGTATGTCAAGTCTTTGTGTTAGTATAACATTTTAGTAAGGATGGACAATATTCTGGTTTATATATAGTTTGACCATGTTTCTAATGAAGAAAGCATATATATATATATATATATATATGCATGTGCGTGTGATTCAGCGGTGTCATAAAGAAATGGACTGATGCTCAATCCACCATGATTCCGATCATCCAGAAGCTTTCGGCGGGCGGCCTCCGCATCTGGATCTATAGGTATTTATGCTTTTCTTTTATTTTTAAGAGAAGAAAATCTAATAAGATATATGGTATATCGTTAATTATGATCATTCCGCTTATTGTTAATTAAATATGTGGAATATCGTTTATAATCTTTGATTGGTTTGATGATGTTGGTTATAGCGGAGATACGGATGGGAGAGTTCCAGTAACATCAACACGGTATAGCATAAAAAAGATGGGACTTAAGGTAAAGTTACCGTGGAGGTCATGGTTCCACAAGAGTCAAGTGGCTGGATGGGTTGAGACCTATGCCGGAGGACTAACTTTTGCGACAGTGAGAGGAGCTGGCCACCAGGTCCCGGCCTTTGCTCCGGCGCAATCTCTTACATTATTCTCCCATTTCCTTTCTTCCCTCCCCTTGCCTTCAAAACGCTTCTGATCACTACCGCCAAGTCATGGCAAGTTGTTGTTCTTCTTGTTTTGAAACCTTTGGTACTTTACCAATTGATTTTATAAGTTTCAATTGATGAATAAAAAAATGAAAAATTTTTCGTTATTAAGTTTCATTACAGTACTGTATGGTTTAATTTTTTTTCCCCTCTGTTGCATTAATTTTGGGACTCATATTATTGTTTTCACTGAAGAGAATAAATAATAACCAGTGGACTAAAAAGATAAAATAAAAACAAAATTTGAAAGAGACGAATAATAAGAGGCCCTTGAAGCATTTGAAGCCCATTAACATGAAATGGATCCAGCCATAGAGGGAATGGTTACCTGAGCCTGAGGGGAGAGGCAGCAACACTCGAGTGTGTCGCCGTGTCGCTTCACTTTTGTAATCTTCGGAGGTAAATTGAAGCAGTTGCGACTCCTCTTCTTCTCTGTTTGTCGAAAAGAAATGGCGTTTGCGAAATTTGCCTTCCTTTTCAACAAATTTCAGCAGGTGAAATTAGGATGATACTACTCTTTTCTTTCAATCCACGAGTTTTATATTTTGAAATTTTCTCTTTGGTATGAAAATAGTTCAAGTCTGTGTAGGATTTAGTCTTTCACTATAAGATGTTTCCTTTGCATTTTAGCTACGTGTCACTCTGTTCTTAGCGTTTTGCATATCTGAGGACTACGAAGCTCATAGAATCTCAATGATTCGTTTTCTGCTGGTAGATGTAGTTTGAAGTTAATCATATGAACAATTAGCATCGTCAATTTAATGTTAATCCAAGAAATTTTGATGTAATTGTGTCACTTAAACCCTCAATCTGCCCCAAATTTTACCCTTTTTTGATCATAAAGTGCTGACATTTGGTTTCTTTCTATGTGTTTTGTTTCCAGGGTGTTGGTGTTCTAGCAAAGAGTACCACTTTTGCTAAGAATCCAAGGCAACTACAATTTGAAGCCGACATTAACAAACTGTTTATGTTTACAAGGTTGGTATCTTTTATGTAATGATTAGCAGCTTTTGAACAAGATTTATATTGTGATATTGATGTAAATCCTGCTTATTTAATTTGAAGTATTAACTTGCCTTCACGAATATTCTGTCATATAGCTATAACCGTTTGGGACAAGATGCTGAGGAGGCTGATGCAGAAGAGATCATTGAGATTGCCAGTAAAGCCACATTATCTGAGCAACAGAAGCAAGTTCAGGAAAACATTCACTACCAAGTCCAACATTTCTGTTCTTCCATGGACGAGATTCTTCTTACTGATTATATTGACAAAACAAAGAAACTAAATGAGTCAGGATCAGAATCGAGAAGGGACAATGATGTTCCAACTGCAGAGAAGCCCAGTGAGTCTTGATAATATGTGTATTGAGCTAATATAACTCTCCAGTTTCTTATTATTTCTCACTGATTCTTCTTCAGCACAGTTGTTCCTGAGACTAAACCGCTGAAACTCGCTGAAGTCTCACGTCTATTAAAGGATCGAACTGGGTATACCCTTGAGATCAAACCATCATTAGTACCTCACAAAGACGCAGGTCAAGGTTGTTTCATAGATGGTGAAGCAGATGCGGGAGCTGTCTTGGCCTTTTACCCTGGTGTGATTTACTCTCCTGCTTTCTACAGATACATTCCCGGGTATCCAAATGTTGATGCACAGAACTCATATCTGATCACTGAGTATGACGGGACTGTAATAAACTCTCATCCTTGGGGTCGTGGAGGAGAATCACGGGAAGTATGGAACGGCTCCTTAACAAGGTCTGAAATGAGAGCATTTGCTACAACTGAAAACGGTTTAGACAAGGTATGGAAGAAGCTGAGTAGACCGCTTGAAGGTTCGGATAGTGTAGAAGCGGTTCTTGAAATGAGAAACCCATTGGCATTTGGTCATTTCACCAACCATCCAGGTAAAGATATGGATCCTAACGTCATGATTTGCTCGTACGACTTCCCTTTGTCAGAGACAAAGATGCGAGCTTACATTCCGAATGTAGCTTTCGGGAACACAGGAGATGTAAAGATGGGGAGATTTGGAAGGTTCTTGTCGAGAACAGGGAGTAATACTAATAGCACTTCTGATGCTCCTGTGCTGAAGACATTTGTTCTAGTGGCTACAAAAGCGCTGTGCAATGAGGAACTTATGTTGAATTACAGGCTGAGCAATTCCGAGAGGAGACCGGAGTGGTATATTCCACTTGATGAATAAGAAGATCGAAGGAGATGGAGCTGAAGTCTCTGATTTTCATTTTGTATTTCTAATTTCTTGTGAACTAGTTTCATAGTATGACCAAAAAAGAGGGTACAATTGCGAGAGGAATTTAATCTAAATACAACAAAACAATCAACAAACAAAAAGTTATGTTTCTCTCAAAATCAAAAAAGTTACAACAAATTTATGAGGAAGAAACGGGACTTCGAGATGTTGAATTACTCCTAAACACTAGACTCTGCTCGTGTCACCTCTCTTCCTCTTCTTACACGAATGGCTCAGTTGCCAAAGAAGCCAGGACCAGCACGAGAAAGCAATTCTTGCCCCGCATCTTTTCCCATCTTCACCATGTCTTCATACACGTATGGACCTTTTCTTGAGGTCTCAAGAACTGACACAAAGATGGAACGTATGGGAATGAATAATGTTTTTCAATGGGAATGAGTTTATCCTCACATGAATTAATGTAGAAATGTTGTCATACCTTTAGTACCGTCAGGGGAAGCAACCAATCCTCTGAAAATGCAGTTCCCTTCTTCGTCCTTGGCTGCATATCCAGCAATAGGAGTACGGCATGAGCCATCTAGCGTTTCAAGAAACGCTCTCTCGCAGGAAACCGCTAGTCTTGTTTCCTCGTGGTTCAATGAGGCTAAGTAAGTTGCCTACAGATGTAAAAACACTAGCCGGATCATTTATTCATTCACAATATATGCAAATCCAAAGGTCCTATAAAGGGAAACATTATCAAATAAAGTAAATTCAAGAGAGCTTGACATACCATTTTATCATCATCGGTTCTACAGGCAATTCCAATAGCTCCTTGAGCAACAGCTGGAAGCATTTCATCGAGAGATAAGATAGATGCGACATTTTCTGTCATACTCAATCTCTTAAGACCAGCTAGTGCTAATAAAGTTGCTTGGACCTTTCCTCCTTTAAGCTTTGACAGTCTTGTCTGCACATTACCCCTAAAGTTTTCCTCAACCTGCAAAAGGCAATATGACATGTATCAATAGAAAGAAAGATAAAACTGATCCATAAGAAATGACAGTTTCTATGTTTTGAAAAGATGTGAAAAGTTACATGTAATGCAGGATATTTGTGGAGTATCTGCGATTTTCTCCTGAGAGAAGCTGTTCCCACAATGCTTCCAGGTGGAAGATCAGCTAGTGAGGCTGCAGTCAGACAAATAAACGCATCTCGAACATCCTCACGCACAAGGTTACAAGGCAAAATCGTTTTCTCTGGTAAGTAAGTTGGGACATCTTTCATTGAGTGAACAGCAATGTCAATATGACCGTTTATTAAGGCCTCGTCTATTTCTTTGGTGAAAAGTCCTTTCCCACCAATATCAGCAAGCGGTTGAGATAAAATCTTATCACCGGTGGTTTTAATGATCTCGATATGAATAGCTCCATCTTCAACGAGTTCTGGGTGTTTTGACTTGAGCTTTTCTCGGGTCTCGTATGCTTGAGCAAGTGCTAGAGGACTGTCCTACACAGTGAGACTATATAAGCANAAAATAAAAAAACAAAAAAAAAAAAAAAAAAAGAGAGAGGATAAGACGCATCAGACGCTAAACTCAATTACCATTACTGCATCTGGCTACTAAAATTACATCAATGAGAACACAAAAAACATGATCTTCTCGATCAATGCAGGAGATTGTCGAAAAAAGAACCATGTATCATCTCTATCTTAACAAATTATATACTAAACCATCTAACGCAGCTAGGGATTGACATTGCCTACTAGAACTCCCTCGCAACCAGGAAAAACGGATCCGACCAGAGGACCAGTCAAAACCGATACTTGGAATCGGAATTAAGGAAATCAAGGTCAACCCAATAGCATTCAGGAGCTCATAGACTCAAACGAGTTCACGGAATCTAGCAAGATCAGTAATGGAAGAAAAAAGAGAGAAATTTACCTTCCCCTTGTGCCAATTCTGATGATAGCAGTTCGGGTCTTCTGTTCAACAGCAACACAAGCTTTCACGAACCCAGAAGAGCTCTGTTTCCGGTGACATTTAGCTAAAGCTGGAGAGCTAATCTGCGGAAGGGAGAATCCGATAGCGGAGACCGAACCAAGGGAGCAGGTGTTGACCCGAGTAGAAGGTTGACGCGTGAGGACAACCTTGTGAGCTTGAGAGAGAGACGACGAAGCTATATCCATGGATTCAGGTTGAGCAAAAGACGAAGAGAGATTTGGAATTGTTGGAGAGAGTTAGAGGGAAAATGAAAGAAAGAGATCAGAGAATTTAGCTTCAAAATGGAGTTGATGTGAAAATCTTAGCTCTCATCTCTACGAGGATATTGGATAGGATAATTAGATTTTAGAGATTTATTTCTCTACGAATGACTCATACCTAATTATGGTGTTCTACTACCTTTATCACCGTCCGTTTTGCAATCTCGTGGATTTATCTTTATTGGGCCGAAAAGTAAGTATCATTATGGGCTTAGCCCAAGTCGCTCTGTCTTGTTCCTGCGTGGAATATACGCGCCGTCACCGTCAACAAATTTAGGAATCGGATATAAAATTAGGGCAAGAGAGAAAAAGATTGAATTGAAACAGATCGGAATCGTTTAGAGAGAGAGAGAGAGAGAGAGATAGGATGTCGTACCTTCTACCGCATCTGCACTCCGGTTGGGCCGTAGATCAGGCGATTCTGGCCGAGGAAGAGCGTCTCGTCGTCATTCGATTCGGTCACGACTGGGATGAGACTTGTATGCAGGTCTGTGAAACGTTTCTTCCTCTTACCCTTTTTTTTTCAATGAGCTGAAATTATTTATTTTGATTCGATTTTTAGTTCCTAGTATTCGATTTGGATCCTTTCGTGTTGGAAAACTGCGATATTATGTGGTGATTGTTTGGAAATTTAGCTATTCTTGTGTTCTTTAGCTCGGAATTAATGAAATTTAGGGTATCACTAACAATCCTAATCTTTCGAGTTGTTTTCGGTCTAGCAAATTTGTTCGCACTAGTGTCCAGTGTGTGGTTTCTGCTTCGTTTTGTTTTTTTTTTGCTGATTCGGTGATTTGGTTGTTTGAAACTTTAGCCATTTGTGTGTTCTTTATCTTGGAGCTGATGGAAAATTGGGGTTTCCTTACAAAGTTCATTGTGTCCGTACTAGTATTCAGTTTGTGGAATTGATTTGGCGATTTTGAATTTTGTAGATGGATGAGGTACTTGCGTCTGTTGCTGAGACGATAAAGAACTTTGCAGTCATTTATCTGGTGGACATCAGTGAGGTTCCAGACTTCAACACCATGTACGAGCTCTATGATCCTTCTACGGTCATGTTCTTCTTTAGGAACAAACACATCATGATCGATCTTGGAACTGGTAACAACAACAAGATCAACTGGGCTCTCAAGGACAAGCAAGAGTTCATTGATATCATTGAAACCGTCTACCGCGGTGCAAGGAAGGGTCGTGGGTTGGTGATTGCTCCAAAAGATTACTCCACCAAATACCGCTACTAACCGGGCTTGCCAACAATATCTAGTTTGTTAAAACCATTGAGTCGAGTGATTCTGGTCAGCTGAAATATCCCATGAACTGGTAATGCTTTGATGATACTGTGTTTCAGTTGTTCTCCATTTGTGTAAGTACTTGCTTCGAACATAATTCAGTGAAATGAAATTTGGAAGCGGATATCGAGTTTATGTATATGATTCTTGATCTTCTCAGGGTTA
Source organism: Erysimum cheiri (assembly GCA_900406345.1). Classification (NCBI taxonomy): domain Eukaryota; kingdom Viridiplantae; phylum Streptophyta; class Magnoliopsida; order Brassicales; family Brassicaceae; genus Erysimum; species Erysimum cheiri. Next base: position 1,176 of record OVAQ01002383.1, on the reverse strand, counting down.
AAAACAACGTGACATAAGAGATTGCAGTTAACAAATTGCTTAATAGTACACCATTTGTCTGGTAATTAGCGCTACTGGTAATGATGGATTTACTTGAAAAATAAAGGGGATGAAAAGTATTGTTCAGTACAGAAGTGAAACTTTTACAATTGACTGATTGTAAAAAACACTATCCATAAAATTTTGAAGGGCTAGGCATGATATTTGAGAAAGATAAAAGATTATACTAGTATATTTTTAGATTTACAATTTTTTTTTTTTGTCAAACATTATTTCCATTTATAAATAACTTTTATTGAAATCAATCAGTGGAAAATGAAATAAAAACTCAGAAAAGTCCATCATCTAGAAAAAATGGGTTTGGGCTAAAAGTGTAGCCTTTAAAGGAAGCCTCTTTTGTCGGCTTTTGATCTCTCAGCTGATTCTTCAAAACTAAGCTCCGCTGAATTTTCTTTGCTCCATTTCCGTCTTCTCACCTTCACACAGTTAGGGTTCACAACTTGATTCGGATCGAGAACGCCAAGAAGAATCCGATCAATCATGTCTAGGCAGGTCGCCAGGCTTCTCGGATCTCTGTCATCAAGAGCTCGCCGTTGTTCCACCGGCGGCTCTGAGGTTTTCCCGTCATGTCAGTCTCTCACCTCGTTGACCCAATCTCGCTCCTTCGCGTCGGATCCTCATCCTCCTGCGGCGGTCTTCGTTGACAAAAACACACGAGTCCTCTGTCAAGGCATCACCGGAAAGAACGGCACTTTCCACACTGAACAAGCCATTGAGTACGGCACCAAAATGGTAAATCATTTTTCTTTTAATGTTCTTTGAATTGGGTATGTGACGATTACATTGGTTTAGGGTTGTTCTAGTGATTTTATTATCCGCTCTATTTTGTTGTACTTGAAGTTCGAATTGGGTATTTCTCCATTGTGCTGACATTTACAGAATTACATTGATTAGGTGTATTTGCGTTTTTAGCTGGATAGACTTCCAGTGATAGTGATATGCCTAGGTTAGGACCTGCGAGTTCTCTGAGCTCTTAGACCATGAGTACACCAGTATTTGCATATTACATCACCTAAGTTCCATTAGATCATGAAGATGAGATTGAGCTTTAAAGGAAGTGGCTTTGCTAATTTACACGTTGTGTCTGTTTTTGTTGTGTAATAGGTGGCAGGAGTG
>OVAQ01002382.1:0-12995 GCA_900406345.1 Erysimum cheiri | reverse complement strand
GCAACTTGACCAAAGCTGAGTATATTCTTCAACTCATATAAGCACCTACAGAGAAAATATACGATGCAGCATGAGAGAGGGATTCGCAGTCACGGTCTTTTCAGGCAGAGCATCCTCTTCAGCCTCTATTTGCTTTTGAATTTTCTCAGCTATTTTCTTTTGTCGATGCTCCCTCTGTCCGTCTCTTTTTTTTATTGATATGTGAATAGAGAAATGAAAATCACTCGGTTAAGAATTGATGATATCCAAAATGGTTTTGATTTATGCTAATATAGAGAAATGAAAATCACTCGGTTATGATTTGATATCCAAAATTGTTTTGATTGATGCTAACATAAAAACATACCCGACTTCATGGCTCTGGAGTGGGTGGTTTTTTATCAGACCCGTAAAATCTCATGTTATGAAAGCCATAGAGGTTAACCTACAAAAGAAAGAAGAGAAAACACATGTTAATTTCTCCATTGAAAACACTTAACATTTGAGTATGTGTTTTAAATATTAAGGTAATGACATCAATCGTATCAATCAAGAGTCAAGAGAATCATGATCTCCAATCATCTTCATTATTCACATTGATTATTACTTAGCTTCCCATAATTACTCATGAAGAACTTATATATAAACACTCTCTGTACTCTCATCATGAATATAAGAAATTAATTCTATAATCTATATTAACAAGTTACAAAGTCATTACTAGTGCCATGGGTGAAAACCTGGGAGATAAATTGCTAAAACTGAAAAAAAAAAAAAAATTAGATTTTAGATGTTGAGAAGAAGAAGAAGAAGAGAGAGAGAGATAAGAGAGTGAGAATATATATATACCTGCTGGGAACTTTAAGCTCAGGGGGAAAGCCCAACAAACCACTCCTCTGTTTCATTAACCTTCTAAAAGACCTGGAACTACAAACAAAAAAACAAGATTAGAAATTTGACAGTTTTTTTTGGTGTAAGAGAGTTTTCATAATAAAAAGTTGGCAGAAATAGTTTTGTTTGTAAAATCTCATGCATTATATCATTTTCCAATTATATTATTTCCAAATTTTTTTTTTTCATCACTTGAATTTGCAACGCCATAAGCTACAAAGAAACTCAATTCAATTAAAATCAAATACACTTAACTCATAACAAACAATATTAATTCAACTCAAAAACAAATTGAGACTCATGAACCTTTACCACAAAACGTGAGCCTACTATCAGAAATTAAATCCAAGAAATTACATGGGTCAGGCATAGAGAAGTAGTCAATATATAATTTGTATCGCTACTTGTAGGGGGATTATCTACTTTATCTTGGAGAGTTCTTGGGTATATGTGGTCTATGAACTCTCAAAGAAAAGTAGAGTTATCATCGTTGCAAATGAACAACATGAATTAATCCCATGGGAACCGTAACTGGTAACCGAATGTGCATAAACTATAAGAAACTTAATTAATCCACTAAGAAAGATCACTCCTATTCATATTTATCAAATGTTAGAAAGACTAGCAAATCATTCTTATTATTTTTATGGGTATTCGAGATTTTCTAAAATTTTGATTCACATAATAACCAAGAAAAGACAACATTACATGTCTTACGATACCTTTGCTTATCCAAAGATATTGTTTGCATTATGTAATGCACCCGCCACTTTCCAAAGATGCATGATGTCGATTTATTTTTTGATAATATGGTTGAAGTCTTCATGGACAACTTTTTCTTCTATGAAAACTTGTTTGCTTCTTATCTTGTCAATTTGTGTATGATTTTGAAGCGGTGTGAGAAGACAACCTTTGTGATGAATATGGAAAAAAGTTATCGACCACAAGATATCCGATAAGGAAATTGAGGTGGATAAAGCCAAGATTAATGTGATGATAACTCTAGAACCGCCAAGTTCGGATGGGTATAAACTTTTTTTTAAGGTCATGCCGGTTTCTAGCATAAATTCAAGAAAAAATTCTCAAAAGTTGCTAGGTTACTCATAAAGATTTTATGCAAAGAGGAAGCACAAAATTGGAATGTCACTCACAACGAATTTGTGCAAGAGTATAAGAATTTTTTTACGTCATGCCTTGAAGAGTTTGAAAATATCAAAAATGAGTTGGTTAGAGCTTTGATAGTTCAAGCATCGGATTGAGATTTGTCATTTAAAATCTTGTGTGATGCGAGTGACTATGCGGTTGTATCTGTTTTAGACCAAAGGAAGGACAAGAAGTTCTACAATGCAAGTATGACAATAGAGGATGCTCAAGTGAAATATGCAACAATGGAGAATGAGCTTCTTGCTATGTTGTTCATGTTTGAGAAGTTATGATCTTATTTAGTTGAGTCGAAAATTATTTTGCACGCGGATCATGGGGCGTTGACTCACTTGTTGCTTATAAAGGATGTCAAACCAAAACTTTTGAGGTGAATATATTTTACTTTTTTTTTTGGCAAAGAGGTGAATATATTTTACTATTTCAAAAATTTTACTTAGAGATGAAATATCATCAACGTTCACATTTGCCCTCTTTTTATGTTTATTAGGCTTTGGACTATCTATCTTTTCAATACTAACTGTATCGTTCTCTTTCCCATCCTTGATACCATATTTCTTTGATGTGTTGCACTCGATCTTTTTCTTATGGACATTGGTTAAATCATTCTTTTCAAATAAAAAGAGATCATCAGATATTTTACCTTCCTTCTTCTTCTTATTCTTCACAGTATAAACTTTCTTCACAACTCGTTGAACTGGTATTTCATCCTCTGAAGTTTGCTTATACTCTACCATCCAAGACTGCAAAGTAAAGATTGACAATTTAAAACATGAGGTAAAAAATTTCAATAACAAACAGCAAAATACAAATTAACTTACAGGAGATTTACTATTTGCCTCATCATCCTCGTTGTTTTTTGAACTCACATCATCAATAGGTACCACACCGGGTAATAGCTACATTAAAGTAATGCAACAATAAAAACAAAACATGTCCATGAGCAGCCTTCTCCTTCTTTATGAAGTCTTCAAACTTAATCTTTTATCGAGATGATCGCCAATCAAGTAATGGAAAACCAGTCAGGATTGACCGTCTATTACCATAAGATTCTCCTAATCCATGAACACTCTCATAAACCCATATCAACAACGCGTGTATCACGGACGAGTCATTAGCATACTCGACAATCTTTACTGAATTTACTATATAGACTACTAAAAGCCACTCGACCCCATGGATACTTTTCAAAATCAACTGGATCAAGAACTCTTTTAGCACTTGACAACGGTATTGTAGATGTGTCATGTATGCCATGTATACAAACAGAAAGAAGACACAACCTTCCCACCATCAATGGTATTCCAACTCTTTAAACGTAGGACCATCAGAGATTGTTACTCCCATTTCTTTCCAAAAGTCATGGTGATTAACATTCCGATTGTCTCACTAGTCAACTAGATCACATTTCAGACTCGTAATGTCCGTAAAGTCGTTCAAGGAAAATCTAATTGGACTACCATCAATCAACGACAAGATCTCATGAATGTTCTCGACTCCCAGCTGTTGCACGAGGAAGTAGTGTACTGTCTTGACAGCCTATATGTACGTTTTTTCAGCAAACTTTATAAAAACTCCAAGAGATGATTCTCGTAACTTAATCCACACATCTTCTCCTAATCCTTCTTTCATGATTCCGATTTTGCTTACAAAACAGTTGTGGTTCATGCTCCAATGCTTCAAAGGAGATTTCCTTCTTCATAAAGTCGACGAGGGTATTTCTTGATGTTACTCGAAGATGCCATACCTAAACACACAAAAGCAACTTTAAGTAAGATAAGATGATGTAAATTATAACTAATCTAAAACCATCAACAAATACAAACAAACATTTTAACTAGTTCAAGCACATCGATAATGGATCATGTAATAAATGTAACAAAGTATTACAATAATTGATACGTGCTCCAAAAGTTTGGCAAATAATTAGCAACAAACCAAAAGTAAAATAATTTTTATAAATCACCTTCGTAGTTCAAAGACAATTGGGTTCTTTTGAGATTCAATACTTGTAACAATGTAGGAATCATTAAACCTGCAGTTGAAAAAACATAAAGATACATAAATAATTGAAAAAACATAAAGATACATNTGAGATTCAATACTTGTAACAATGTAGGAATCATTAAACCTGTAGTTGAAAAAACATAAAGATACATAAATAATTGAAAAAACATAAAGATACATAAATAATTAAAATAATTAAAAATAGATTAACCAACCCAGATACTCTTATATATTCACCAACCCAAACATAATACACCCACGAGACACTAATAAACGAAATTATTCTCAATTCTCAACCCAAAAACCAACACCAAACCAATCAATATCCAGAATTTTAATCATAGTGTGATTCTACTCTCTTTAATCACAATTTTATTATAGAACTAATTTTTACAAATAAGAAATAAAGGCATATGCTTAAAAAGAAATAACAATTTAGCATTTATCATTAGAATTCACAAACACCTACCATTCTAGGGAGTCTTTACAAGCATGATAAAGTGGAAAAAAAGAATCAAACCATAAAATTCAGCAAATTGAAAACGTAAAGCTACAAATGAGATTAAAAAATTGTGAAAATAAAGCAATTAACTTGAATTTTAAACCTGGAGAAGGAGAATCGAGAAAGACAAGAAGATGCAGATTTGATGTCAATCGGGAAAGAGGTGGCATGGAGGCGGAGGCCATAATCACCTTCGTCACCGTGGGGATTTGAACAACTAGGGGAAGAGGATCGATTGAAAACATTGATTGATGAAGAAGCACGAAATTAATGGGTTTTCGGTGAAGATGATCGATGAAGAAGGTAGAAGAGGATGACGACGAGAACTTGCGTTTTTGTCGTTTTCGTTTTTTTTTCCCTTTATGCATTTTAGTCTTCTATTATTAATTTTAAATTTAATAAAATCAAAATATATGACAACGGAAATGACATTTCCGTTAATATGTGTTTCATTAGAAGTTAATTGGTCTTTTAACAAAACACTATTCAGTTACTCTAGTAATTTTTTTCTTTTTCTGGCGTCAAATGAGTTATTTCTATAAAGATTTGAGTCAATCTAGATAAAATTAAGTCAAGAATAAGAATCTAGGGTTAGAAAGAAATTAACTACTTAAATTTAATTTAACATTAGTTATATTAGAAAGAGAAAATAAATCAAGTTTGCTAACATGGGTCGTGGCTCATGAATAAACTAAAAAATTACATATTTATAATATTAATTTTAAACTATTAATTAATTAATTGAAAAAAACACATTAGTTTATCTGTTTGAACTGAACCATTCGGGTTGAGAAGAAACATAACCAAGTAGTTTAGAGGTAAACTTTGGTTTGGTTTAGATCAGTTTAAGTTCGATTGGTTTGGTTCGGTTTGGTTTGGTTCGGTTAATATGCCCACCTAAATTAACCTCAATCGAGATTTCAGCAACAATACCTGATCAATCACCTACTTTGAAGTCTCGAGAGATAATATTTTTGTTATGGAACATCCTGGTTCTGTCCTTTTAGGTTTTCAAATTTTCATATGCCTCAAGATATATCTCATCAAAGTAGTTCAATTATACTAAAAGCTTTTCTAAATTGCTTCCATGTCAAAGTTCAAAATTTTCATCGTCCATATCGTCTTGTATTGAAGTTCAATCGGCAAATGACCTGACTTCCCATAAATAAGGTTTGTGTCTTTAAGGTTGTCTTATAGGTCCAAAGTGTCAGGGGCGGAGGTAGTGTACAATTATACGGGTCAAATGACCCTGGTGAAATTATAAAAATATATGAACTTTAATATAAAATATTATATTGACCATGGTCCACTTAAAATATTGATCCTTATAAAATTCGACCGAACAAGTTAAAGTCTACAATTGTAATATATTATAATAACATTACGCCCATTACTTTTGTTTTGAATAAATATATTATAATTGGACCCACTTATACAAATATAACCTTAATATTCTACCTTGTATTTGTAGCCATTGTGCACAAAAAAAAAAGAAGTATATGTCGAAAAAAAAAAAAAAAAAAACCTATTTAGCTTCTTCTTCTTTATCCTTTTGTGAACGTAATTCTTAAACATCATAAAGCATAATCAGCCAAAATTAAAAATTCTGAAGATTAAAATTTCATGTACGTTTATATTTTTTTGCATATATAAATTAGTTTCCATCTAATATTCAACCAAAATTTACTTGTCTTGTGTTTGAGTTAATTTTATTACTAATTTTTGCTGCTATTACTAAGAGATTAGTCACCTCACACAATCATTAATTTGCTTTGTCTTAGTTTCTGTTTATATTTAAATAGTTAAGTAAGATAATTATATGGTAATTTTTGTACGTAGGTAATAACAATAATGGATCGCTTTCTGAAAAGAAAAACTCCACCATCTGATATTGATTTGGATGATTTGCTATGGGATCCAGCCAAGAGAAAAAGTATTCTAAGCTATCATCCCAATCAAAGAGATAAAGTGCGACGCAAATATTTGATTAGAGGACCTTGTCAACCTCGTGGTCATAATTTTAAACAAATACCAATTGGAGGAGTGTTGCGACGTTTTAATCCGAAATGGTTTGATAAGTATGGTGATTGGTTGGAATATAGTGTGGAGAAAGAAAAAGCTTTTTGTTTGTGTTGTTACTTATTCAGCGATCAAGTTGGAAATCAATGTGGGACTGATTGTTTTTTATCATCTAGTTTTTGTGCTTGGAATAAGGGGCTTGATCAACATGTGGGAACTGATGTGAATAGTTTTCACAATAATGCCAAAAGAAAATGTGAGAATCTGATGAGACAATGTCAGTCAATCAAACATGCTCTCCATTAGGAAAGTGATGTTGTGAAGAATGATTACCGAATTCGATTGAATGCTTCCATTGATGTTTCTAGACACTTGTTACATCAAGGATTACCATTTCGTGGTCATGATGAGTCAGATGAGTCAACAAATAGAGGTAATTTCTTATAGAGCACTAACCAACTCACGTTTGATCTTCTCTAACGCTTCAAGCCATTCTTCATCAAACTCAGATGCTACCTCTTTGCACAAAAGTCGTGTGAGTGGTCTTGCAGTTTTCGAGAAATTCTTTATGAATCTATGGTTAAGTTATCACTCGTTGGAACAAGTATATGACAAATCATTACGATAGAATTGAAGGGTATCAAACCACAAGGAACAAAATATCAACACATTAATAATGCAAGTTCTCATTTAATCTAAACAAGCAAAGTAAAGAAAACAATTAAAGCAAGTAAACGTGAGATGTAAGCAATAAGAGAGAAACGCTGGGCACTCAGGGATTTTGCAGGGGATTCATAAGTAGGGTTCACTTTAGGGTTTTGGATGACTATTCGATTTAAAGCCTGTTTATAAACTACGATTTCTATAAGCCATTAGACCCCTGGTCTGTAAGGTTGATGCTATTACGTTCCTATTCGGTAACTAGGTACAATTCGCAGGGAAACTCAATAGGAGGCAAGCATTAAGATCAAAATCGATAAGATAACTATGATCACACGATAATGTAAATCTTCAAGCGTGATATTTCAAGCTCTTCTAGACCTGGTTCAGACAAGCTCACAATCAACGGTTAGCAGGTCAACTACTCTATAATAAGGTTAAAGGTTAATTACTCCTTCACACATGCATTGTGTTTAAGGTCAGAAGAAGAACAGGAGCAAAAGAAACTATCCTAACAAACCGCCACTCAAGCTAATCTACCATGAAATCCCCCTTGACTTATCCCATAAGCCCAACGAGTAAACTACTCAGACATAGTGGGATCAATCATCAAATCAATTAAGAGATAACTCAAGATCATAAAACGTAGGATAGGAACGGAATCAACAAGGTTTCAGATTTAACTTCTCAACAACAAGTGTAAAGAAGCTAGATATTTCTCCTAACAAAGTAAAAGCAAAGAAAAAAAGAGAAACAAAGAGATCGAACAAAGAGGAGCTGAGAGAGACACCGAAGGAGGCTCTCAAAGTCTTCAAACTTTCTCTCTAGGGCTGCGGCGTGATGAGGGAGGCGTCTCACCAACAAAGCATGTTGAAACCCTAAGGTATGGAGAGGTATTTATAGGGTTCGGTGCTCAGAATTAGGGTTAGGGTTCGGTGCTCAGAATTAGGGTTAGGGTTCGCTCCTCCACGAGTTGGTTTCTTAGGCCAAACGACTTGGGCTTTTGTGTTGCACTTCTAGGGATTTGAGGGGGTTAGAAATGGGTCTTGGCCACACACTCGGGGCTCCAGTCTGTGGTGGAAATGGTGGTTGGCCGCACGCTCGCGAGTCGGTCGTGCGCCTGGACAGGTCGGTCTTCAAACGGGTATAACTTCTGGCTGACAACTCCAAATGGGTTGATTCTACTTCGAGGTGAATCTTGAATCTTCAATCTTTCCAATGACCAATGACTCCAAGATCTCCAGTTTTGGTGCACGGAAAGGTCGCCAATGGATACCAAACTTGTAATGGTCCGAAACTGTCTTTCAAGTCCTTTTCTTTCCTTTTTGGTCGTTTTCTCTTAAAACCTGTAAAAACTCTTTGTTCTTGCAAATACTGAGTTAGAGGCTTAAATGCATTAGAAATGAAAATAAACCTTAATAAAAGCTATTTAAAAACATAGCTAAAATGGGCGAAAATCCCATGTTATCAACTCTCCCAGACTTAGGCTTTGTTTGTCCTCAAGCAAACAAGAAAGTAAAGTCATGGAAAAGAGGTTTGAAAATGACGAGAATTTCTTTATCATAAGAGACCATGCCTTGAATTGTTAACTACAAACCACATTAGACAAGAAATCGCGTTAGAACATTCTCACTATCAGACTCATAACTTTCTCGACTCTGGTCCTTTGGTCTCAATCCTGCAAAAATTCTGAATTCATGTTAGTCAACTCCCTACATTCATTAAGAATTTGCGTGGGTTTCTCAATCAAGGACATCATTCAAGGTAGACGACACTTGGTATAGAAGAGGCTTTTGGTGTTTAAATGGTGGAGTTCAAAGTATTTAGGGTTACTAGATAGTCGCGAGAATGCAGGATATTATGCAAAACCGCAAGAGAGGATGGACCAGTTGATGTCCACGGTTTTCAATCTCTTCTTCAATAGAACCTTTCTACTTTTCTTTTCTTCCTTGAGATCTCCCCCAGATTTAGATTTCACTAAGGGGATCTTCTTTAATCTGCTCGTTTTCTTTTGAATGGTTCCTTGCACTCCCATGGATCTTTTATCATGCTCCTGAGACTCGTTAGTAACTGTTCCCTTTCCTTTTCGTTACTTATTCATTTTTTTTTTCTTTTTTTTTTTTTTCAGAATGGGCTTCCATGAAATCCAAAGTGTGCATGGTTTTAGCCGTGATACCCCTCGACTCACTTCCACCATTCTTTATTCTTTATTTTTCAAAAAGGATAAACGGTTTACTAATCTCAAAAGTTCATGTGTTGTACCTTAAGTTTGCAAATCCAATAGGTTGCTTTTGTTCTTTCTTTCAAATCTCCACATCGACTTCGACTTTTTGTAATTCTCTATTCTCTTTTTTTTTTTGGATAAATTGTGAATATATTACCCGAGGCAAAGAGTTATTTACAGAGTTTGCTACAGCCCAAAAAAAATTAAAAAGCCATAGAAACAAAAGATTTAGAAGTTAAAGGAGTTCTAATAAGGAACTATGAATGGGCAAACCATTGGGATAATAGGCGAGTACACCCTTTACGGTACCTGCGCGCTAAGAGGATATCCCTTACACTTCTGTCGATTTGGAAGAAAATCGAAGAGGGGGAGGCCATAATGTGATCATGGATCCTGATGTTTTTTTCATTCCAAAGATAGAAAACTGCCGCTTGCGCACTACAATCCTTTTCAAAGTGGTGGAGAGACTTGGAGATTTGGACAGAAGCCATGTGATTAAGGTTGACCAGGTTGCAAAGTAACATGCTGGTTGACCAAACTTTCTCAAAATAAGATGCCAGACTTCCTGTGAGAAGACACAATGGAGCAGAAGATGGTCCCTACATTTAGTTTCAGAGCTACACAAAGGGCATTAAGGAGGCACCTGCATTCCCCAATGCAAGAGCCGCGAGCGGACTGGGAGCTTATCTAGATTTGCAACCCAAAAAGTGAAGGCATGCTTAGGCACATGGTTTTTGAACCAGACAGCTTTCGCCCAAAATTGTTTTTCCTTTGAAGACCTGAGCTGATTCCAAGTTCTCTTTGTAGAAAAGGAACTCAGAGAGCGATTATCCACTTCCCACATAAACTGATCTGGGTCGTGAGTGGGTGAAGGGGCTGAAACAGAGAGCATATGGTCTCGGATGCTGAGAACACACGAATTTCTAGATCTGCTAGATGGGAGCCTCCAACCTTGCGAGTTTGTGGCAGCTACAACCTGGGCATTGATGGGGATTCCCAATAGAACTGGACCATTTGCGCCAAGTAGGTCTATAAGAGGCCCTAGAGGGGACCAACGATCAAACCAGAAGCTTGCAGAAGTACTATCACCAGTTTGACAGCGGATCTGCGTTTTAGCCAAGGGTCTGAGATTCACTAAGGATCTCCAAATCCAACTGGAGTTACTATGAAGCTCAACAGACCAAAAATTTGCATTCTTAATATGGTGCTCCTTCATCCATGCAACCCAAAGAGAGCCACTGTTTGAGAAGAGAAGCTAAACTAACCTCAGATTAAGAACCTTGTTCCAAGTTAGGAGATTCCTGAGACAAAGACCTCCTTCAGATTTTGGTAAGCAGACATTTGCCCAAGAGACTTTTGCATTGGTCCTCTTGGTTACATCCCCTGACCAAAGAAATCTATTGCACAGCTTTTCCAGGTCTTTAATACATCCTTTAGGCAAGGCAAAAGCTGACATCCAAAAGTTTATCCGCCCGTAAATGACAGAGGAGATCAATTGCAGTCTTCCTGAGAAGGAGAGGCACTTTACTGCCCAACCATTAAAACGCTCAGCAACTTTGTCCATGAGGGGAGAATAATCAGCCTTTCCAAGTTTCATGTGAAGCAAAGGAAGGCCCATATTATCTTATAGGGAGAGAGCCAGATTGGAAGCCAAAAGATGACATGGAAGCTAGATCCTGTTGAGATAAGCCAGCAAGGAATAACTCAGTTTTGGTTTTGTTCATTCTCAAACCGGATAGGCGCTGAAATGATTCCAGAGTGTCATTAATTTCTTGCAGAGATGAGGGAGACCCATCAAAGAAGAGCATTATGTCATCCGCAAAGGCTAGATGAGAAACCTGAGGCTGTCTTCCCAAAGGGTGAAAGCCGATCTTGCCTTGGTCAAATTTGGAGGCTAGAAGGTTAGAGAATACTTCCATGGCCATCACAAACAACGGGGGAGATAATGGGTCTCCCTGCCTGAGACCTCTTTTACCTTTAAAGTAACCGTAAAGTTCACCATTCACCTTGATGGAGAAAGATGTTGATATTAGATATTGTCTTACCCAGTTTGTGAAAGCCGGAGGGAAATCNTTACCTTTAAAGTAACCGTAAAGTTCACCATTCACCTTGATGAAGAAAGATGTTGATGTTAGATATTGTCTTACCCAGTTTGTGAAAGCCGGAGGGAAATCTGCAGCCTCAAGCACCAGTAAAACGAAATCATAATTCACTGAATCAAAAGCTTTCCTGAGATCCACCTTTAACAGCACTCTAGGAGATAGTGACTCTTTGTTGAATCTCTGAACCATCTTAGTAGCTAAAAGAACATTTTCCACCAAGAGCCTTCCTTTAACAAAAGCAGATTGAGAATTGCTTATCATCATTGGCAAAAGCGGTTGAAGTCTTCTGGCCAATATCTTGGAAACAATTTTGTAAATCACATTACAGCATGAAATTGGCCGAAATTCCCCAATTTTATCAGCTCCAACTCTTTTTGGTATAAGGGTAATCGCAGTAGCATTCCACTGTTTCAGGATTTTCCCTGAGAGAAAGAACTCCTTGACAGCCATGATGAGATCATAGCCTAGGATATCCCAAGTACATTTTAGGAACTCGCCTGTGAAGCCAGCTGGACCAGGAGATTTATTTCTCAGAAGAGAGAAGGCTTCTCGTTTGATGTCAGCGTCTGTTACCTCCGCCAGTAAAACTGCCTTGGTTGCCGCATCACACTTTGAAAGGGAAGAGAGTTCTGATTAGGTTCTTGTCATCCTCAGATAGGGCTGGTGAGTCTCCTTCCAGCAGTTCCGTGTAGTAATTAACACAGTGATCTTTAACATCATCTAGCTCCTATATTTTATGCCCTAAGTCATCCTGAAGGTAGTGAATTTAATTGATTCCTCTTCTAGTGTTCACCATTCTATGAAAATAAGCTGTGTTTGAGTCCCCACTATCCACTCACTTTACTCTTGATTTCTGGTGCAAGAACTTTTCTTCAGCCTCAACTAGGATCTGCCATTTCCTGTGTGCTTCTTTTTCCTCTAAAGCCAACTGAGTTGAGGGATTTGCAAGAAGTCTGGTCTGACAAGCAGTAAGGGAAGAATGAGCTTCTTTTACTCTATTTTCAAGATCTGAGAAATGCTCCTTATTCAAATCTTTAATGACCCTCTTGAGGAGCTTAACCTTCTTTGAGAAACAGAACATAGCAGTCCCCATGATGCTGGTTGAGTGCCAAAACTCAGTTACCCGAGGCAAGAACTCAGGATGCTGCAGCAGGAAGTGAGAAATCATGAATGGCGTTTTTGAAGGAGAAGATTTACCAAATACTAGACTCCCAGGACAATGATCTGAAATGTTTGGATCTCCAAAATAACCATAAGACAGAGGGAAATCTAGTTTCCAAGTATCATTAACAAGAATGCGATCTAGCTTCTTAGCAATGGGGTTAATTTCTCGCTTGTTCCACCAAGTGAAATCATTTCCTCAAAAGGATAGATCTGAGAGATTAGTGTTGAGAAGGCACTGCCTTAGCTGCTGATATGCTCAAATTATCCCTCAGAGCTACTCTCTCAA
>OVAQ01002381.1:0-12998 GCA_900406345.1 Erysimum cheiri | reverse complement strand
ACATCCGTTAAAAACATAAAGTTTTGTGCAAAAAAACCCTCAAAATGAATTTTTTTTGCAATTTAACCCTCTGAGTCAAACTTTTTTTTTTTTTTTTTCTCTAAGTCGAACTTATGCAAGTCAATACCATGAAATCGAAAGTCACCCGCAATATAAACATTTCCCGTATTGATGACGTGACATATGTTAAAAACATGACGGTGACCAAAACGGTGTTCGAACCCGTCCCGCAAGAGTACTAAATGGGCCAAGCCCGCATGCATGCAGCCCGTTTGACACCCCTACTCCCACAGATTCATTCCATTTACACCACATAGCCCATCAACATAACAAACCTTCAACTTTTGAGTCTGGAACCATGAAGATATCATCTTTTTAGGGTCTTGATCAGTATTCTTCTCATGTCGTTTTCGAACACCATTTTGGCCACCGTTATGTTTTTAACAGATATCACGTCATCAATACGGGAAAGGTTTATATTACGGGTGACTTTCGATTTCATGGTATTGACTTGCATAAATTCGACTTAGAGAAAAAAAAAAAAATCGACTCAGAGGGTTAAATTGCAAAAAAAAAATCATTTGGAGGGTTTTTTTGCACAAAACCTTATGTTTTTAACGGATGTCACGTCATCAATACAGGGAAAGTTTATATTACGGGTGACTTTTGATTTCATGGTATTGACTTGCACAAATTCGAGTTAAAGGGTTAAATTGCAAAAATAATTTACTTGAAGAGTTTTTTTTACACAAAATCCAATAAAATACTAGGAGTAATAATAGTCATCTCGATGACATTGGCCAAAAAAAAAGAAAAGAAAAGTCATCTCGATGACATTGTTTGGACTTTGGTCATTGACTGACGAGGATCGATCCTCATGTATCTTGGGAATTAAAAAACTAGACAAAGATATCTGTGAAAGAAACGCAACCTTTACTTATGTGACAGGTTAGCATCTCGAGGATTTCCAGAGTCCCCATCATATGTATTAATTATGGCGCTTGTCCCGTAGGAGTCTTTAATTACACAGACATAAATAAAATAGTGGGTGATTTGTTATTCGTTATCGTTTGATACGTTATTGAAAACGTAAATATTCGGTAAGAAATCTCTTAATATTAGTTATGTGAAATTTTACAAAACAAAGAAGAAACTTGTTATGTAGATACTAAATGAAACGACGTGGTAAGATGATATCATACCAGATGCCAAAAACTTACCGGAAATGTTACATTCTAAACTGCAAAAAGAAACGAAGAGGACCCATATCATTCTATAAATAAACATGATGGTTAGTCTTAGTAATTCATATCACATCCCCAAGTAACAAAACACACACAGACAAAAAAAATGGCTCCTCGTGTGATCTTCTTACTTCTAACACTTGTTTTCCTCTATCTCGCAAACACATCACACTCTTTTGGAAAGTTTCAATCATTCCTACACCCTATTTATAAACCCGAGGACACAAATATCTACACCATCCCTTTATCCATCGGGGCAACTCCCGACGAAGAATACGTCATTGACCTTAACGGAGGCGCACCGTTATTGCGTAACTGCGCCACCGCAGCCAAATCCACCACTTACCACCCCATCAGATGCGGCTCCACAAGGTGCAAATACGCAAACCCAAACTTCCCCTGTCCCAACAATGTCATCACCAAGAAGAAGACCGTGTGTCACTCCTCCGACAATGCCCGGCTCTTCCGAGACACCGTCCCTTTGCTATACTCATCTAATGGAGTTTACACTATGGACAGCGAAAAGAGCTCTCCGTTAACTTTGACTTGCACTGACGGTGCTCCTGCCTCAAAAACAGGAACCATTGGTCTCGCTAACACCCACTTGTCCATTCCCGCACAGCTTATCTCTATGCACAAGCTCTCTCCAAAGATGGCTATATGTTTGCCTTCCACCGAAGGAATGAAGTCTTACAGTGGTGACCTTTGGATCGGTAAAGGGGAATATTATTATCTGCCTTACCTTAAAGATGTCTCTAAGATCTTTGCCTCCACGCCTCTCATTGCTAATGGCAAGTCCGGTGAGTACTTTATCGATGTGAAGTCCATCCAAATCGGTGGAAAGACCGTTCCTATACTCAATGGACCCACAAAGGTCTGCACGATGGCTCCATTCACAGTATTGCAAACTTCCATTTACAAGGCTCTGGTCACAGCCTTCGTCGGAAGCGCCAAGATGGTTAAAGCTCCGGCTGTGAAGCCTTTTGGTGCGTGCTTCCGCTCCAATGGAGGACGTGGAGTTCCCGTGATCGACCTGATGCTGAGTGGAGGGGCTAAGTGGAGGATTTACGGGTCAAATTCGCTGGTCAAGGTGAATAAAAATGTGGTTTGTTTAGGGTTTTTGGACGGAGGTGTGAAGCCGAACAACCCGATATTGATCGGAGGATTTCAGTTGGAAGATAATTTGGTCGAGTTCGATTTCGAAGCTTCCAAATTTTCTTTCTCTTCTTCTCTTTTGCTCCTCAACACTTCTTGTTCAGTTTCCAGGTTACGTGGTATGTAATGCAGATGATCCATCATCGAACATATATATCAGATTCCTCTCAAATAAATTAAAATTCAAGGATATGTAGCATTGTCGTTTTCAATCGGTTGAACTTTGATAAGAAGCTAGGCACATCAGGTTAAAAAAAANCCCGGTTTTTTTTTTTTTTTTTTTTGATAATTAGGTACACCAGAACCAGATATGCATTCAAACACCGACGGGCGACGGTAGAAAGAGAATTAATTAACCTGGTCGCGCGATCACACACTAAAATGGAACTAAAAGCAAAAAAACAAAAAAAAAGAGAGAAATTTCTCAATATTTTTATTATTTACTCTTTTTCTTTTATCATTAGAAAACTTTTATCATTTTATATCACTAATCAGATCTACTATTAAAAATTTTAAAAACTTAATTAAAGTGGTGTCAGGATATATATATAAATAAAAAGTAATAGCTGACACTTTTGAATTAAGAATACACTGTTATACTAAAGAGAGACTTGTTAATGGTATAGAGGTGCACACACTCATTACGCTTGAAACGCGCCAAACAAACGTTTGAATACTTTATTAATCAAATGAAATAACAATCTTGAGACAAATGATATACACTGAATAATCCTAATCTACCCACTTAGTTTATTCAGTAAGAAAGTAAACCCTAATGTCTTTCTAACCTACGCTCACCCGCTCGATCGAGAACAGTAAGTAGAAAAAACACAACACTCAAACTTCTACGCTTTTGCAATTGTTCGCTTCGAAGCTATGAACTCGTTTCTCTCTCAAATCCTCAAGAAGGTTCAAAGGCGGTTTGAGACCTTGACCTCTTATTTAAATCATTTGCGAAAAACCCTTCTTGTTTAGATCTCGCAATCTTGTCATTTGAAATTATTTTGCTTCTCAAGTTAATTCCTTTCCTTATCTTGTTGATATAAATATACTTCAAATCTTCGTAACAACTTCTTTCTTCCATGTCTTAGCGAAGTTACTTTGTCCACGTCACCTTCCCACCGTGCCTTGCCATGTCATCTCTTAAACTCTCGCGCATGGATGCAGCTCACTGTTGTGAATCAGCGCACTGAGCATCACACAGTTCATCATCATGCTGCATCATCAAGACTTTATCGAANTAACTTAGGTTTCCTAACGCTCGCCGACAGAGTCGGTTCGCTCAGACTAGCCACGTGGGCGGCCAAATGGCACTCCACATGTCGGCTCCTGGAACGCTGCCGTCCGTATTTGAATATCTAACTTTGTTATATATATATATAATTCATAATTTTATTCAATTGATCAGTTCATCTCCACTAGATAGTAGAATATAATTCTTAGTTCTCGAAAGTATAAAGTAGTGTTTAGTATTTCGTACCTTTTCTAATTTTGAGGAGTTTTTAAAAAATTTGCAAAAAAAACATTCATTCTAATATAAAGTTGTAAGATGTGCAGCATGTGCTATATAACTAGGGCACAATTATAAAACTTGTGAAGTAGTTACAGTCAAAATGTATTGATATGTCGTATAATAATGATTTTTTTTTTTAGGGCAAAATCATAGTATTGATTTCTTAATTCAAATAGTTTTAAGATATTACAAATTTTGTGTTCAAAACTTCAATTTAATAGGGCAATATGTAGCACAAATAATTTTTTATCATCCAAAAATTCTATTTATACATTGTAATTTACATTTATCCGTAGAACACGTAGGTTTTGTTGAAGAAAAGGAGATTTAGTCTTATCTGTATTAAAAATATAAATAATATTATTTGTGAAAACAATCTGTTTTGATTAGAACACTCTGTTTTGGCTACAAGAAGTATTGCGAAAGAAAAGCGAAGATGAGAAAGAAAACTTGGAAGCTTCGAGATCGAACTCCACAAGACGATCTTCCATCTGAAAACCTCCAATCACCATCTCCGTCGTCTTCATATTCACACCTCCGTCCAAAAACGCTAAACAAACCACATCCCTCTTAACCTTAACCAGCGAGTTCCACCTATTGATCCTCCACCTAGCTCCGCCGTTGACCACCAAATCAATCATCGGAACAGCCCCCGAAACTCCCATCCCTTTGGAGCTGAAACATGCCTCGAAAGGCTTCACATTGGCCACTCTCAACATCTTAGATTCTCTCACAAATCCCCTAACCAAAGCCTTGTAAATGGAAGTCTGCAAGACGGTGTAAGGAGCCAAGGTACAGATCATAGCATTTCCACGGCTTTTCTTATCAAAAGAAACGATCTTTCCAGCAATTTCGATGGACTTCACGTCGATGAAGTACCCACCGGACGATCTGTCAACTATCAGAGGCGTTGAGGCGACATCCTTCGTGTAAGGAGACCCTCCTCCGATGAGAAGGCTTCCTAAACCGGCCGGTTTTGAGGGCAAACAGAGAGTGAATTTTGGCGGGATTTTGATGATCGACGCAAGCTGGGAAAGGAGTGAAATCGAGGACTTTCCAAGACCGATGGTTCCGTTAACAACCTCCGGCATAAGTTTCAAGGCGTTAGCGTCGTTGGTACAAGACAAAGTCAACGAAGAGTGGACGGTGTTAGTGACGCCGTTTGCTTTCAAGGTGAGAAGAGAGACGGAGTCTAGACCGAGAAGTGTGTTGAGTGGATGCTCGGTGAAGGAAGTGGAGACAGGTTTATATACGGCAAGTGGTAGTCTTGTTGAAACAGAACGAGTCGGGCTTGGCTTGCTTGCATCTAGTGGAGCTGCACCGAAGTGGGAGGTAAGTTGTGGATTTCACGGTGGTGTTGCAGCGGAGGAGAACGGATGAGCCACCGCCTATATCGACGGCTAGGTTGTGAGTGAGAGGAGAGTGATTATTGTTACCGAGGTTGAGGTTTGTGTAGTAGAGATTCGTGGCTTTGTCTTTGATCAACGGAAGTAGAAAAGCCAGTGGGTCTGAATCTTTTACGCCGGAAGCGATGGAAAGTTGTAGAGTTAAGATGATCAAGAGTGAGAACAAATTGATCGGAGAAGCCATTAATGTATGAATTGTTTCTTATTTGGGAAAGGATATGGTTGCTATAATGGAAGTGATATAGTCAATTTATAGTAATCAAGTGCTTTTCCAGTTAGGTTTTTGTGTTACCTTGGTAGCTTGCCCTGAAAGGTTGGACATTTGGTAGATTTCCTTGGAAGCTTTGTATTTATGTATTATATTTTTATTTTATTTTTGGACCTTTCATAAATATAATTATATAAAGGATAATTTAGATATTTATTAATATGCAAAATCCTTGAACATTATTTTTTTATCAGAATAAACGAATCTAAAATAATAACATAAAAAAAATAAACGTTATTTAAGAGAAACGGGTGATAATTCATTTAAATTTCGATTAGAACATGTGTCATTGAAAACGTGTCATACAAAACCAAGGAAGTGCAATAAAGTGAAAAGTGAAAGATGATCATGTCATATTTTTTTTTTTTGATAAAGATCATGTCATATTATCATGAGTGATTGATTCTATTTTAGGGACGGCCAAGTGGAGCAGCTTGTTTTATGCAGCAAGAGTGACTCACTAAAAGCGAAAACCGTCCTGCTGAAATCGAACTCGATCATATAATCTTGGAGCTGATGCGTCCCTATCACCATCAATTCCTTCGGTTTCTTTCCGCCGTCGATAAACGCCAAACACATCACCGTTTCCTTCACTTTTACCACCGTATTCGCTCCGTAGAACCCCCACTTAACCTCTCCCATCCTCCCCGGAAGACCAATCTCTATCACCGGCACGTTCGGCCCCGTCAAGTTCTTTCCAGCGGTGCGTGCATCGAAACAATGTTTAAACGGCGCGACCGATGGGACCTTAGATATTCCCATTGCCTGTATAATTCAAACCACAAATATTTAAAAATCAGAAGTAATTAATTAGTTTATCTATACAACAAAAATATCACCTTTATAACTTATAAGGAACATATAGAAAATGTTAATTTGATATGGTTTCATCGTCAAGTCACAAGTGATCTACTTCGAATATCAAAATAAAACTTTTTTCCTAGTGATAATTGATTACAAGTTTATACAAATAAACTTGTAAGCAATTAAATAAAAAGATGGGTTATGTTTTGAATATACCTTTGCCTTGAGTGTAAAAGACTCAGCAAGAGCATTGTAGATATCGGTGTGGAGTACGGTGTAAGGAACCACCGTGCTAAGTTTGGCTAGCAAATTAGGGTTCAACGACAAAGGAGTTCCATCGACGTAGATGGACTGGACAGAGAGTAGATAGTCTCCTGAATCGGTGCCTCTAATGGGAGTGAAAGTCATCGGAATCGAACGACTGCTATCATTGAACGGCGGGATAAAGTAATGAATGCCGGCGATATAGAAATGACCGGTACCGGAAGAAGGCAAACAGAGAGAGAATTTAGGGATGACGTTAAACGCTGACGTCACTTGTTTCGTGAACGACGAAGATCCAGGAGAAAGAGCCAGAACTCCGGCCACCGGAGGAGGAAGGCCTTGGAGTGGTTTCTCTCCGGCGCAAGAGAATGTGAAGCGGGGGACGGAGAGGAATTTGCCGCCGTCTGTGGTGGAGATGGAGACTCTGTCTTGGACGACACGGCCGGTTACGACGGGGTTTTGGCCGAGAGGGTTTGGTTGCTTGTAAAGACAGGCTTTGCCGTCGCAGCCATTTCCGGGGATGGACTTGCACGTTGAGCTCTGGCAAGTGACTAGGCGGAGAGATACAGATTTGAGTTTGCGGCAGTTGAGCCAAGTGAGGTTGGTTCCGAGGTCGAGGAGGAGGTTTATGGGAGATTTAGGGTTGGATCCGATGTTTAAAGTGGTGTAGAATTGATTGGTGGGTTCGTGTTTGGTGATTGGAAGAAGGTATTGGGAATTTGATTTCAGAGTTAGGGAGATGAAAACGGAGAGGAAGATTATGAGGGTCGTGCGGCTACCCATCTTTTTTTTTTTTTTACTTTTTTGTTTTTTGTGAATGAAATGAATGTGATTGTTTGTTTGTAATGAAGATGGACTGTAGATGTATGCTATTTATAGATTGTAAAACCATTTTGGATCAAAGAAACTGATGGGTATTATTATAATAATGTTTGAGATTCACGTTTTGGAGTTGAATTACGCGCATTGTAGAAAAATGGGAGTATTATGCACATGTAACACATGACAACAATGAGTTATATTTCAAAAAATGGAGAAGATCAGTCGGTGTATTTTTTAGTAGGCTAGTTTAATAGTACTAGTAAACATTTAGCATTAGTTGGAACGTAATGATGCAAATTGAGCGCTGCTCTACTATGATAAGTCACGTGGTGGGGTCTACGTCACAAATCATATTATTTCTTCTTCAAAGTAGTTTGTTGAGTTAAAAGTCCAAATTGTTGGCCTATTGGGCCATTTCGCCATATAAGTAAGCCCACTCTCATTTTTCATATGTAGTACCGCACATCTTCCCGTCGTTCATTTTACTAAAAGGACTTATTTGCAACGTTGAAAAATAAAAATAAAACTCAAAGTTGATGAGTATTTTATAGATGTTTATAGAAGTGATGATTTTATTATAATGAGGAGAGCCAAATATACACACAGAGGTATCTAGGATATACACAAATGATAAANACTTTACATAATTGAATCAATCATTGATATGATTGATATCTCTATACGCCCCCTCAAGATGGAGGGGCTTTAGTCACACCAATGCCAGCCATATCATGAAACGCAGCTCGAGAGAGAGAGGCTTTGTGAGACCATCGGCAAGTTGATCATGTGTGGAGACATGAACAACACGAAGAGCTCCCGCTTGAACCTGATTTCGAATAAAGTGATAATCGATGACAATGTGTTTCATCCGGGAATGGAAAACTGGATTAGCACACAAGTATGTTGCTCCCACATTGTCACAATAGATGACCGGTACCTGAGGAAGCTGAATTCCAAGTTCATCCAAGAGTGAGCAGATCCATATAACCTCAGACGATGTATTAGCCACAACACGATACTCAACTTCGGTTGAAGACCTTGCCACGCCTTTCTGCTTTTTAGATGACCAAGAAATAGGGTGTTTGCCAAGGTAGACAATGTAGCCATTTGTCGAAGCATATCCATCCGTTTCACCGCCCCAGTCAGCGTCTGAGTATGCATGTAAGGCCAAAGAATTACCCTTCCGTAGGAATATACCATGATCAACAGTTCTTGCTAGATAACGAAGTAACCTCTTGACAGCTTGCCAATGTTCAGATGTCGGCATGTGCATGTATTGTGAGAGTCGGTTCACCGCATATGAGAGATCCGGTCGTGTAAAGGCGAGGTATTGGAGGTTGCCTACAATAGCTCTGTATTCTGTCGGGTTTGGCAATTTGTTGTCGCCGTGAAGTGTAAGCTTTGGTGTATGAGCAATTGGCGTGGTAACTGGTTTAGCGGAGAGCATGTTAGTGCGAGCAAGTAGATCCATAATGTATTTCCGCTGGTTGAGGTGCAGGTCTGATGGTACCCGTTTGGCCTCTATTCCTAAGAAATAATGTAGTTCTTCATGCTTCTTTACAGAAAATCTGGTTGCTAAGGCATCAAGTATATGATGCAGCAAGGTTGAATCATTCCCTGTTATCAAGATATCATCTACATAGACCAGCATGTAGATGATTGACTTGCTACGCTTTAAAGTGAACAGTGATGTATCCGATAACGAGTTAACAAGACCAACACTTAGAAGAAAGTTCCGTAGTTCTACATACCATGCGCGAGGAGCCTGTTTCAGTCCATAGATCGCTTTTCGGAGTCGACATACATGATTCGGTCTATCTTGATCCACAAAACCGGGTGGTTGAGACATGTATATTTCTCGGTGAGCCTCCCTTGTAAGAACGCATTATTGACATCCAATTGCCGAATCGGCCAAAAGTAATCAAATGCTACTCCCAAGACTATGCGAACAGATGTTGACTTGATAACGGGACTAAATATTTCTTCATAATCAAGACCAGGTCTCTGATTATATCCTTTGGCGACAAGACGTGCTTTAAACCTGCTGACGGAGCCATCGAGATTATACTTTTTGGTGAAAATCCAGCGACATCCGACGACGGTTACTGTTGGTGGTGGCGGTGGAACAAGATCCCACGAATGGTTTTTGATTTGAGCATTGATTTCCGAACCCATTGCATTCTTCCAGCGATGATCTTTGAGCGCTTGAATCGCAGTGCTTGGTTCCAGATCAGATGAAGAGATGAGTGAGGCGTGATTGAGGTATTTGGTATTGGGTTTTGTGATTCCGGGTTTGGCTCTAGTGTTCATCGGGTGTGTATTGGCTCATGGCGGTGGGCTCAGTTCAGGTGGTGGAGATGGTGATATCGGTTCAGGTGGTGGTGGTGATGGCGAGATCGATTCGTGGTGGCTCAGGTTTGTCGCTGTTGAAGATCGAGGATTTGGTGAGGATGAGTGAGATTGGGCCGGACTTTGTTGGGCCTGGGGCTGTGTTAGTGACTGATTTGTTTCTGTTGGATTTGTTTGGTTTTAATTTGTATGAGCTTGTGTTTGTTGATGTTGGGCCGTGGGTTGCGGCCCATTTTGACTTGGAGCAGTGGGCTCAGAGGAAGAGGGGGAAGACGACGAAGATTGAGATACAGAGTTGAGAGGCCATACCTGAGACGGTGGTGATGTCGGAGAGCTCGCGGTTGGTGACGACGGAGTAGCCTGGTGAAGGACCGGAGACGGGGGTGCCGGAGGCGTTTGTGAGACGAGATGAGTGGTATGAGGTGTCCATTGTGACGGTGGTGATGGAGGAGTCTCTGTATTATCGGCGACATTGGCTGCCACTGTTTAAAACGGAAACGAATCTTCAACGAATTGCACGTACCGTGAAGTGTAGACACGACCGGTGGGAATGTGGAGACAGAAGTAGGCAGATTGTGTGGTGGAATAGCCCATGAAGACACATCGAAGCGATCTGTCATCCAGCTTATGGTGGTTATACGGACGTAACCAAGGGTAATATGAACAACCAAAAACTCTTAGTTTCTCATAGTTTGGATTGGTTCCAAACAACTTCTGAAAAGGAGATTGATGATCTAGGACTGGCGTAGGAAGTCGGTTTGCTCTGATACCATATTAGTAATGGGCCTAACTCAACACCCAAAAGCTAGCTCAAGAGTGGAGGTTTGCCACATACTATATATATTGCCCAATGATTTTAATTGTTATCGATGTGGGACTCTAACGCACCCACTCACGCTGAGGACTGGACATATGAAGCGTGAAGTTTGTGGGACTGGACATCCACGGGTGGAAGCCCACTATCGAGAAAATTACCTTAGCTCTGATACCATATAGATGTTTATAGAAGTGATGATTTTATTATAATAAGGAAATCCAAATATATATACACACAGAGATACCTAGGGTATACACAAATGATAAATGACGATATATACAACTTTACATAATTGAATGATTGATATCTCTATATATTTGTCTCAAAATACTCTTTATTTTTTGTTACGTTTTTTAAGATTCATCCTGCAGATTTTTTTTTTGGTAACCTGCAGATTTATCAAATTAACAAAAATAACAATATGAGGAGCTCGAAAAATTGGATTTTATATCGGTGCCAACTGCCAACGTAAGATTTTGATTTTGTTTCGGCCCACCAATAAAAAATATAATCGACAAACCATAATATGATATCATACATTTTTGTCAGTTTTTATTTTATCATAGTCGTGAATTTGTGGTGTTATAATAGGTAGTCAAAGACCAATAAATGAGTTACTGAGATAATGTGGTTTACACATTAGACTTTGGTTTAGAGAAAACCGGTTTGTACCGGATAGATTATGATTGTATATAGTCTCATTGTACAACTTTATTTACATTTAACAGAAATAAAATCTAAATTCCATATCTCTTTCTCTCTCGATGATCTTCATCTTCTTCGATTGNATCTTTAACCTCAGTTCTTCTAATAATATATATCCACTAACACCAAAAAAAAAAATGAAGATATTTATCAACCAGGCATTCTTCTCACGAATTTTGCAAGTTGTTTGATTTAATTTGGACCTTAACTGTGCAATATTGCTGTCTTCAAAGAAGCCATTATTATTTTCGTTCTTGATTGGGGAAATGATATGGTTGCTACTTGCTAAAATGGAATCGACGATCTATTTATAGTAATCGAGTCATTTTCTTTCACGTGATACCGTGAGACTTTCGTTGAACGCTTTTGGACCTTTGGCTGGTATATCTCCTTGAAAGATTTCCACATTGTTTAGACTTACAGTTTGCGAAGATAATTTTCGAAACTTCAGTTCAATTTTTCAACAAAAATAAAAAACAAAATTTTAGATTCAACTCAGAGGAAAACATGATTTTGTTTATCTTGAGATCTGGAGAGCTACAGCAGCTATTCTGTTTCTCTAAACTAGATGAAATTTTACATTCTCTTTTTTTCTTATCTGCTAGTACTATATATAGTAAGTTCACAACCATAATATTTTAATATTTGAATTTAAAAGTGCTGCACTTTCAAAATTATTTAATGAAACATAGAGGATAATTTGAATATTTATAATGTTTAGTTAGTTTATAACTAATGTGTAAAATCCATAATCAAGCATCGTCCATATCGAAAAGTAGAGGAATATTAATCTATAATGAAACTAAATAAACGGTATTTAAAAGAAACGGATGATAAGTTTATTTAAATTTCGAATTGGAGCACATGTGTCATACAATACCAAAGAAACACAATGTAACCCAAATGGTCAAAGATCATATTGTCATGTGTGGATGATTCTAATTTTGGGAAGGCCACGTGGAGCAGCTACTGTTATGGAGCAACAGTGAGTCACTAAAACCCAGAAGCGATGTCAATAAATCGATCTCGAGCATAAAATCTTGAAGCTGATGTGTCCCAACCACCATCAACTCCTTCGGGTTGTTTCCGCCGTCGAGGAACGCCAAACACATCACCGTCTCCGTCACTTTCACCACCGAATTCGCACCGAAAAACCCCACTTGACCTCTACGTCGCTGCTCCCTTGCAGTACCCCAATCTGTATCAGCGGCACAATTAGCCCCTCCGTGCCATTCACGACATGGCGTGCGTCGAAGCAGTCTTTAAATGGCGCAACTGCTGGGACCTTGGATATTCCTACTTTCTGTGTAAAAGTGAAACCCATATACAAACAGAAACTAATTAGTTTTCTTAGACAACATATATTATAAAAAACATCTCCTTTGTAATTTATAGTAAACACATAATCGTTTTTCATGTTTGTATACATATATGGTTTTTCATCTAAACAACTTGGGACGTCAAATTCATGAAAGAGTGTATAGAAAAATATTATGTCTAATAAATTCGAAATCTTCACGTGGCTAATTTTTTCATTGAAATAAAAGTATCTAATAAAAGTATCACGTGGCTAATTTTTTCATATTGTCAAAATATGAGAGTGTTTAGAATACCTTTGCTTTCAGTGTAAAGGACTGGGCAAGAGCATTGT
>OVAQ01002379.1:0-13009 GCA_900406345.1 Erysimum cheiri | reverse complement strand
CCATTTAACATAGACTTTGCCCATTTAGCATAGACTTTTCCTTTCACTGGTGACGTGAACTTCCACTTCAGGAGTTCCGGTTTCGTTAACGTTAGAGCAACAAGAGAAGGAGAGAAACAAAGTAGAAATGATGATGAAGATGACTACGATGAAGGAGAAGTAAACTAAGAGAGAAGAGAATTGTGAAGCTTTAGGGCTGAGATATATATTAGCGTGCTCAACGTGTTATTCGAGCCCTGGGCGCGCGCGCGTGCGCATGAAACTCGCAACCACTGAGCTATTGTGTTTTTTATTGAACACTTACCGATTTAATTGTATTTAATCCTTATCACCCGAAAACAAACCTCATTAAAAGTAATTTTGTCTTTTTACCAAGAGTATCTCAGATTAAAACTCCCTTAATTTTCACTAAGATATCGATATTTAACTAATTATTGGAGCCAATGTTAATTAGCGGCTAATTCCAAGTGGAATAGGAATATTTTAGTTTCCCATAATTAATTCAAACCGTAAAATTGGTTTTGTTTTTCTACTTTGTTTTGGTTAAGGTTTTTATTAGCATGACGACTAACAAAAAAATAAAAAAAATCAGAAAGAATATTATCTTCATTCTTAAAAATATTATACCATCATAGGTGATATTGTCTATATATATATCGACTTTACATAATTCCTCTTCATTCCTTTTTCTATGTGGAATTATAAAACAAAAGTATTTCTCATCAAATTTGGAGAAGACCAAAATATATATTTGATTTTAATAGAATAAAAAATTAACGAATTGTTTTGTCAAATAATTAAGAAAATGGTTTAAATCATAATTTTGCATCATCAAAATTAAATGAATATCATGTATTAAGTTAATTTGCTAAAAAAAAAATTCATGTATCAAGTTAATATTATTTTTAATATGGGAGAGTAGCAATGCCATTCGTTCTTAAGTTTACTACTATTGTTGGTGTCAAATCTTTTCACCCGGATCCGATAGATGATTAAAAAAAAAAATTAATTTTGTAAATTTTAGTTCGGATTTTGATTCTAATCTCTCTCTTTTTTTTTGGGACAAATCTTAAACTCTTTTTTTTTTTTNAACTTTTTTTTTTTTTTTTTTTTTTTTTTTTTAAACTTTGCTCCCATGTTTTTACTCGTCTGTCAAAAATATCAATTAAACAAAGAAATCAAACCAAAATCCAAATATTCTATTATTTTTTATATATTTCTCTATGAAATATTCTAAGAAGAACTGAATTCTAATCAAACATGTGAAAAGATGTTGATGAGTCATAATGACAATTATGTATGTTGATAACCTTAATAACAAAACGAAATAAATAAAAAAATCCTTAAAAATAACTAATGCCTAAATAATAGGAAATACTCTCCCATAATTTAGTCCATAACCCAACTAAATTAGAAACAACACACGTTGAGGTATTCACGGTCTTTGAACCCATCAGTGGCCTAAGTTAAAAGTAGATGAAATCCTACTTTCAACCCATTCATCCTTAATTTGTTTAGATCATTGATCGTACAGCACAGTCCGACACAACGGGCAAGTGTTTTTGCGCTTGAGCCACTCCAAGAGACAGTCATTGTGAAAGACATGGGAACAAGTCATGCATGTGGGTTCGATAGGTTTCGGACCGATGAGAGATTCTCGAGACAGATCGAACACGACTCTGTTTCCATGTTCAAACTCTTCAATTCCTCTGCTTTCTTCCCTAATAGAACCATTCACGATGATTCCTCTTCGTTCGAGGTAACCGTGACGGTCTTGTAAAAAACTGTAACGGCCATGGTCAAGGTAAAGCCGTTGTAGCCAAAACCTAAGTCTGTTGCAGCCGTTGAGATCTTTGAGGCTAAAGTATTGCACACGCAACACCAAGGGTAGCTAAGGAATCGATTGTGGAGAAGCTTTTGGATGTCGTGGTGATTAGCACTAGGGAGATTCATATCGATGCAAAAAGATGATGAAACCTTATTGGACCGGATGGTTTGGGGACCTGTTGTTTGGTTTACAATGATCTCCTGATATCTGGTGTGGACGATGACTATGACTGAGTTTGGTTGATCTGTAGCGAGTTTCCTTTCACTGATGACGCGAATTTTCACTTCATGAGGTTCATTCATCTTTTGAAACACAAAGAGAAAATCCCAAAAATATTTTGGAAGAGATTCACACAGAAGAAGCCTTGGGGAATCGTAATGAGAGCAAACTAAAATAGAAAAGAATTGTGACGTTTTAAGGTTACTTAGTGAGATATATATAACTACGTAAGCGTGTTCAACTTGTTATATATCGGGGTTGATATTCCTAGAGATTTAAAATGGATCCAATCAAGCTGTAGAAAATTTAGCTTTCTTTTTTTTTTCTCAGAGCCAAAATATTTCCTTAATTAATTTTTTTTTAGCTGTAGAGAGCACTTTTTTGTAAAGCACATAATTTGATGCTTTCCAAATCCTTTTATTTCTACAGCAAAAAAATCTACAGCTTAAATTTTACAGCAACAAATTTAAATCTACAGCCATACCAATCAGACCCATCATTTCTAGTTTTTTTGTCAAACACGTGATATTGTTGCAATTCCCTTTTTCCTTTTTTACCCAAACATTTCCTTATTTTTCACTAAGTTTCCTTTTTCTTTTATTCATTTAGCGAATTATTGGAGCCAATGTTAATTAGTGGTTAATTCTAGATGGAATATTTTAGTTTCACTTAATTAATTCAAACCCTAAAATTGGTTTTGCTTTTCTACGTTGTTTTGGTTAAGGTTTTGAGAGCATTATTAAAGGAGAACCTCTTAATGGTAGAACTCTTTTAGAACCGAAGCATCAGAAAAGCTTCAGTAGTCGACTAGAGTTTTTGTTTTTCTAGCTACCCAATTCCCAAAATTCAAAAACGAAGCTTTTAATGGCAGTAAGAAGAGAAGCAACGACGACGATGGTGAAGGGTCTGGAGAAGAAGAAGAAGAAGTCACTGGAACGACGGAGTCACTGCCTTTGTAGATGGAGTCACTGGAACGGAGATCGAGCAGTAAGAAGAGAAACAAATTTCTTTACTAAAATCTTTATGAGAGTCCATCAACAACGATCTTCTTCAATTCGTCTTTACGTTTGACTGATAATCTTAGTAGCCTCAGCTAACAAATTGTTCTCAGTAACACTCGCGCGCGCATGCATGGAATCAAAGCTCTATAATCAAATCCATGGATTCATTAAGTTTTTTGTGTGTTTATTCATAAAAACTAGTGTTAATTAAGAACCACCGATAACGATGGTCTGATTAGAGTAACGAGTACGACTAACAAAAAAGAAATAAAAAATGAGAAACAACATTATCTTCATTCCTAAAATATTACAGTGTTAGTTGAACTCCTTTATTTTGCTGAAATGATACGTCTTAACAGGAATATATACGTGACGGGCCACACGAACCCTTTAACCCTATAAGGAGAAGTGGATTCTTGACACGTCTATAAGGTACACACTGGCTGTACGTTTCACCTCACACGAAGAAGAATCTGGTTCACTGATTTTCAGGTGCTAGATCAAGTAGTGATAGTGAAAATGGGAAATGAAACTGTTAAAGCATTGGAACTGTGAGGCTGCAAACATCTGATGGAGGGGTAGTTGTATTGACAAATGTCAGAACGTTCCCAATGTTAGCCCATCAAACAGATTAGACTACAAAACGTTTTAAGATGGTTTCGACTTAATTTTCATTCAGCCCATCAAACAGATTTAGACTGAATAGCATCACAATTAGGTATGGGTAAAAAAAACAGGAAAAAAACATTTGTTCCCGCCTAATGAAAACATTTGTCAGCGCTAATTTAATGCTACGATAGACTTGATATCGAATTTTTGAAAAGCTCATATTTCTTGTAGTGCACAATCCGACACAACGGGCAAGTGTTTTTGCGCTTGAGCCACTCGAAGATACAGTCACGGTGGAAGACATGGGAACAAGTCATGCGTGTGATTTCGTTAGGTTTCGAACCGATGAGATTCTCGAGACAGATCGAACAAGACTCTGGTTCCATCTTCAAACTCTTTGATTCCTCTGATGTCATCCTCCCTCGTGGAACCATCCGCAATGACTCCTCATCGTTCGAGGTAACTGTGACAGTCTGGTAAGTAACTGTGACGATCATGGTTAAGATAAAGCCGTTGTAGCCAAAACCTAAGTCGATTGCAGTCGCAGAGATCTCTGAGGCTAAGTGATCGCTCAACCAACACCAAGGGTAGTTAACGAATCGATCTTGGAGAAGCGCTCGGATGTTAACGGAACTTGAACTACGGAGATTGATGAAAAAGGGTCGTAAAACCTGATTGGACCGGCGGGTTTGTTGACCGGTTGTTTGGTTCACAAAGATCTCTTTAGTAATGGCTTTGACGACGATGCTGATTGTGTTTGTTAATCCTTCTGAAGGAGAGAGTCTTCTCGCAATTGTTGTCATCACGTCAAGTCCCACTTCGTGAAGGGAATCACTCATGTTTGAAAGAGGATTCTCAAAATTTTTACAAGAGATTCACACAGATGTCTCAAATTAGTCGTAATAAGAGCAAGTTGATGGGAGAGAATGAGAAGTGTCAAGCTTTAGGAATTAGGGTTACATAGTGATAACATGTTTTCTTTTTCCCCTTTCATTTTTTTTGTTTTTGTTTTTTTTGATAAAAGTTTTACTTGTATTGAAAATTTTTATGATTTTTTTGGATTTTTTTGTTACAATATAACTAACCGGATAAACCCAACCATATAATCCTTTTTCCTTGTTAACCAAAAAGATTATTTTCTTTTCATTAAGTCACGGGACACTCACGGCGTGAACGTTGACAGGCGGTTAATATCGGAGACTCTGTTATCTCGCCGTTAAAATATTTCTATCGAAATCATACTAGAAAAAAAAAATTTATTGCGCTGTTTGTTTGGAAAGAGCGAAAAATAAAATAAAATTACATAATAATTTCAATTATTTGATAGATTTGATCGATTCGAGTCTCGGATGTTGAAAATCTCCGATCGGCCATGAAAGGCGTCTCCTCGGCGCCTGGAGATTACGTCTACTTTAAATCTCAGGTTCCTCTTCACAAGATTCCCGTAAGTTTCTTCTTCTTCTTCTTCTTCTTCTTCTTCTTCTTCTTCTTCTTCTTCTCTTTCTTTCTTTGACTTTGATAAAATTACGATTGTTCATTTCTTGACGCTTTTGAATTTAGGTTAATATCGAGCTTCTTGAGGTTTTTGAAAAAGTATGTTAATTTTGGATTAGTTTCATATGGGTTTTAATCGTTTGAGGCTGGTTTTAGGAGAATTCTTGATGTGATTAGTTCAATCGTTTATTTTTTGCAGCTGAATTTCACATGAATTTGGGTTTAATTTGGCTGTCTTTTGTGGGTTTACTCTGAGTTAATTAGTAATGACTAATGAGCCACAACATTTGATAGTACTGATTTCTTGTCTAAGAGAAAGAAGTTATTATTAGTTTTTAGTTTAGTGATTGTTGCTCTTCATTTTGATTTTTTAACTTCTCTAGATTCCTCTGGGAATGCTTTTGATTAGCTTAGTGTATTGTTTAGATTTCTTTGGTTATGCTTGCATCTTAGAATTTTAGACTACTAAATCACTCTCATCGTGTGAAGTAAGGGTTTTCAGATCCTTGTTCTATTTGATAGGTTAAGGTTATTTATCAACAGCTATCAAATGGCTATAAATGTGTCGTTTTATCGGATTTTGTTGCTTCTAGCTCAGAAGACCATACATAGTTTGTTAAGCTGTGTAAATGTACAGAGAATAAAATAAATTGATATTGAGCAATCACACTATGAGATTATAAAGGGTAACTAGAGCTAAGACAATTTGCTCAGAGAATAAATAAATTAATATCAGCCTTATATGCAACTTAACTGCAGATTGGGACAAAGCAATGGCGTTACTATGACTTTGGTCCAAAGACTGTTCCTCCACTCATATGTATTCCTGGGATCGCAGGAACTGCAGATGTTTACTATAAACAGATCATGGCACTCTCTATGAAGGTATGTCAAAATTGTAGTCTTTGAATGCTTATCTGCAAACAATCTTGTTGTTCAGCTTTAATCATTTGTTAGGCTATAATAACTAAGATGCTTTTGTGTTGCTGCGTCCTTGGAGACTGACTATATATCTCCGAAAATGTTGAACTTGTTTACTTCTATGTTGTTAAATCTGCAATTCCAGGGTTATCGGGTCATTTCAGTTGACATTCCACGGGTTTGGAATTATCATGAGTGGATTCAAGCATTTGAGAAATTCTTGGACACCATTGATGTTCATCACGTAAGACCTCTCTATAAGTTACAAATCACCATCTATGTCTCTAAATATTTTTAACTGGTGAGGAAAGATGTAGCATTGCAAGTGAATGTACTTGACCATTGTTAACAGGTGCATCTCTACGGTACTTCCCTTGGAGGCTTCTTAGCACAACTCTTTGCTCATCACCGGCCAAGACGGGTTAAATCGTTGGTTCTATCAAATACATATTTGGATACTCGCACTTTTTCTGCTGCAATGCCATGGGCTCCTTTGTATGTCTCTCTTATATAATTATTCCTTCTTTATCTTTCTTGCTTGTGCCTGAGGATGTGTACTGACCCTCAACACTTTCCGTGGTGCACTGTGCAGTGTTAGTTGGACTCCTTCTTTTTTGCTGAAACGATACGTCTTAACAGGAATACGTGACGGGCCACACGAACCCTTTATCGCTGACTCTGTCGACTTTGCTGTTTCTCAGGTGGCTCCCTAAAAAATTTTCTCTGATATATATTTTTGAACTGATCTAAATAACATGTGAAGAACGTTTTCGAAATTAACTTACCATCCTGGTTCCTTTGGTTTACTCGGATTTAGGTTGAGACATTGTCAAAAGATGATTTGGCTTCTCGGTTAACTTTATCAGTGGATGCTGCTGCAGTGGGATCTCTACTACTCTCTGATTCGTCCATCACTATAATGGATGTAAGTTTTGACTAACTCTATCTTAGACTTTTGGTATTATCAATGCAAGTTAGTATTTTTTTATCGTCACTGATTCGTCCATCACTATAAGATACATTTTTTGTCTTCTAAATCAGACCAATGATTACTGCGCTATACCACAACATCTTAAAGATGAACTTACAGAGAGGTATCCCGAAGCAAGGAGAGCTTACTTAAAAACTGGAGGAGATTTCCCATTCTTATCACGTCCCGATGAAGTCAATTTGCATCTACAGGTATACATATAAACGCAGCATAGAACCCAATTTCATACGTGTTTATAAAAGAAGTCGCTTGGTACGGAGTCATCATGTTGTTGCCTCATAACAAATAAATGCTTATTAAAAACCAATAAATTTCACTGTGTGTGTAGCTGCACCTAAGGCGGGTAGGAGTAGAACCACGGCCCGAAGTGGTTAAAACCATTTCAAAAGACGGCACAGATGGCACAGACAGTAGCAGCCAGGGCAAAAAGAAGACTGATGAGAAGAGCAATAATATGCCTCAAGGCTCTGGAAGCTCGTCTTCAGATCAATCGCCGACATTTCCAGAAAGTTCCGGAAGCTCCAATGATCCTCCTTTACCCACAGACACCCTTCAGTTGCAGAGTTCATCAATGGACAACCTCATGTTACTTCAACTCGCTGGTGAAGTTTATCAGTCGTGTGCGCTTTTCACGTTGTGTCACTGTACATTGGTTTTGGTTCACGGTGGTGGTTTGATCTCCAGACAATTGGTTTAGTGTTCTTTATTTATTTATTACCTTTTTTTACTTTTGGGTTGGTTGTTTTGGTTTCTCTTGACTTTTGTGTAAGTGTGACAGACATATCAAGAGTTCTTTGTATGTTTCAAGTTATTACACTTTTGGGAAAAAAAAAAACTTTGGTTGGGTTTGGAATTAACCAATGTGCTTTCTAATATTTACACATGTTGCTCTTTTAAAATTTTTAGTCTCTTCCTTAGCAATTGTTTATTTTCCTCAAATCTAATGATTTTCCTTCTTGTAGCAATTTACTTCCAGATCAAATTGTTTATTTTGTTTCCGTCACTCTTATGTTTTTCAGATTATGATTTTAATACAATACAAATACTACAAAATCAAAATTAAGAAGCTGAGTACAAGAAATACATAATTTTATTGAGTGATTGTTTGATGAGAGTCATTTCAGTGATGAAGTATTGGAACAAGCTCAAGAGTTGTTTTCTTGCTGAGTACGATCGATCCAGTTTCTTCCATGTCGATGTCTTTCACATTCATCCCTTGAGGCACTTCCCAATCAAAGAAATAGAGCAGATTCAACAGTCCCAATTCCACGGTGGTGATTCCCATGGTCATCCCTGGACACATTCTCCGGCCAGAACCAAACGGTAAAAGCTCAAAGTTGAGTCCTTTGTAATCTATGGAACTGTCGAGGAACCTATCAGGGTTGAACTCATCTGGGTTTTCCCAGAGTTTTGGATCGCGTGCGATCGAGTAAACGCTGATCATCATCTGTGTTTTTGCAGGAATATCGTAACCTTGGATCTTGACATGAGACAATGTCTCTCTTGGGAGCAAAAGTGGAACTGGTGGGTGTAATCTGAATATCTCCTTGACCATGAGCTTGAAGTAGTGAAGTTGGTTTAGATCTTCTTCTGTGAGTCTCTCCTTCTTGTCTCCAAGTGCTGTCCGAATCTCGTCTTGCACTTTCTTCATCACTCTTGGGTTTCTGATCAGCTCTGTCATCGCCCAATTCATAGTGACGGCGCTTGTGTTTACTCCTGCAAGAAATATGTCCTGAAACAAACACAGACGCGTAAGTTCAAATTTTACAACAGTTTTAGCGGTCTAGAAGAAGATTTTTACCGAGATCATTCCTTTGATATGATCTGTTGTGAGCTTGAAAGAGTCTCCATCTTTCTCTTGCTTCTTCATCAGATCAAGCATCACGTCAACCACATCAGGGCTCTCTGATACTTCTCTTCCAGGCTTAAGATGATCATCGAGCACATTCTGAAGGAAAGTGTCGAGTTCCGAGAAGACATTGTTCAGTGTCTTGTTCTGTCCGGAGATCCGGTCGATAAGCCAACCTACTCCAGGGAAGAAATCAGTGAAGGCAATATCTTCAAATAGCATCTCAGACTTGTGAACTAGATCTGCAACGTTGTCCTCATCGACGAACTCGCACTTGTGGATATTTATCCCGAACGCGAGCCTACACACAAAACTAGCGACGACCGTGAAAAGGGTCGTCTTCATATTCACCGGAGATTGTGTTAGAGCCGATTCTGTTAGTTTCTTGACCAACAAGTCATTCTCTTCCTCTCTTATATAGCTAAAAGACTTCAACTTTTTCGTGTTCATGAGCTCCACAACTAACATCTTCCTTAACGCTTTCGATTCCTCGCCGTAAGGGGCGAACCCGACGTTTTTGAAGTTGTAAGAGATCATTCTTGTCGCGACAATCTCTGGTCGGCTGCAACATTCAAGATCTTGGGTCTTGAGAGCTTCCTCTGCTCCTTCTTTCGATGAGATCACCACCACGGGGACGAATCCGAAACGGAGAAGCATCACTGGTCCGAACTCCTGGGAGAGATTTCGGTAACATGCGTGAGGCAATCCTTTGAGGTTATGTAAGTTTCCGATGATCGGAAACGTCTTGGGACCCGGAGGAAGCTTCCATTTTGAGGGTTTGAGCTTCTTAAAGAAGATTGATGAAGAAACTAAGAAGATGGGTAAAAGACAGAGGAAACAGAGCAAGATTGACATTTTTTGCTGCTTNTTTTTTTTTTTTTTTTTTTTTTTTTTTGAACACCTTTTGCTGCTTCGTTTTTTCTTTTTTCTTGATCTGATTTGAGTGAGAGTTTAGACAAATATATAGACAGTGCGTTTATTTATACTTATAATTACTATTTGGATTAGTCATATCTTTACTCACATCGCAAAATGTGTACTTTTCTTTGATGTTTTGTACACGGCAACTACTGGTCTACTAGATTATGACCCTGAATGGTGACACGTAGAGGTGCGGAATTCAAGTGTGGTTTTTAAAAAAAAGAAAGAAAACTCTGTTCGCGGTTATCAAAACAAGGACTGTCAACTGTGATTGGGAGACAGGTAAAAAGGCCCTTTTCAACTTTTTTTTTTCAAAACCGCTCACATTTACCAATCAGGTTTGTTTCTATAAATTTGCGTTTTAAAAAAAAAAAAAAAAAGGGATTTTGTCCAGCAGGTATTACACTGGACCGCTTTTCAGAAGAAGAATCAGCTATTTACCAGCGGATTTCAATAAAAACGCATTCCAACAATTTGTTTTGTTTCTTTATAATTAATATATCCTATATATATATATATATATGTAAGTCTACTTTTGTTTTTTTTTTTCTTTTTATCCTATATATATAGAGTATAGTGTAAGTCCACTTATGTTTAACTACAATTTTTATCCCTCTTATTTATTTACAATGAATCAAATCTGAGTGATATATAATACACAAAAACACTACTAGAATTTTTGACAATTATTTTATGACTAAAAATTTATATTATATATTTGCTTATAGAAAATTATGAAGATAAACATAAATCACAGAGTATTAATTACACTAATATTATTTGGTAATTTAAAATTTATTTTATTTGGTTTATCTAAATCTTATTCATAGTTTTCTTTAATCAAAGTACTAGATAATTTTTTCTTTGAATGTGCTGTATTTTTCTTTTTTCGTATGATGAAACTTTTCAATAGATTTTAACAATATATATGTCAAATAATTAATTTTATATTTTATATCAATTTTTGTATTTATGTTTTATAAATATATGTAAATATTCTTCATTAACAAATAAAAATCAATAATTTATAACTATTTAATTATTAATATATATTTATAATATATCTGTATATAATATGTAATCCGCACCGTTTATTGATTTTTCTATGAACACAAAGAACATAATAATTTACAATTATATTAATTATTTATAATTTTAAATTTATTCATATAATTATTGTTACAATAATAATATATATATATACAAAATAAAAAAAATTATTTATTAATACAAAACAAATTAAAATAGATAATTATACTAGTTATTAATAATTCAATATGAAATCCGCACCGCAAATAGTTTTTCACCAATCAAATTTTATTATGTACCGTTTATTTTGTATAAACCGCACTTATCTCGTAAACCGCATGTATCGCAGTTGATCCGTACTGCACTTTAAAACTGTTTTTTCCGCACTACCAAATATGCGATCACCATTCGGACCCAAGGTTTTAACCCTTGGACCGCAGTAGTGTTGTGCAACTACCAATTATCCAATGGTTTTACAGATTCCACAGTAGATAAAGTAAAATATTAATTTCTTTATTATTTTTATTTTTTTAACAACTGAAACATTCATTAATCTGTTGTAAATGGGTAGTACAAAAAGCATAAGTAATAACCAAAATGGTGGTCACGTGATTGATGAGGCATAATGGGAAAGCTTATTAAGTTATAATGAGAGTTAATAACTACCACATATTTTAACAAAATTTTTTTTGATAATTCTCACAAATGCTTAACTTTTTAAACATGTCTTTTTTAGAAAAAAAATTTAACTTCACTATTTTTCATAAAATATAAAATAATCAGTTTTATTACGAAAAAACAGATTTATAGAAATATAAAGAAATTATAGTCATTTTTTATTAAAAATATGGTTAAATTATTACATATAAATTTTATAATAAATATTTAAATTATTTTTTTTGTTAAATAACTTTAATGTAAATAATATACTTACTAAATGATCTACTATATTTCATATTGTGATATTAACTTAAATTGAATTTTTATATTAACATATTGATTTATAATATATGGTTTAAATTATAAATTAAAAAAAAATAAATTTATATTTTGGTCAATTTGTGTATCACTAATGATTTATAAATTTATGTTATTGTTTATTTATTAACACAAAAAATAATAATTATTAATATATATATATATATATAATCTATAATCCGCACTGCAAGTAATTTTTTTTCACCAATCAAACATTATTCCGCACCGTTTATTTTATACAAACCGCACTTGTCCCGCAAATAAATTTCTCACGCACGTACTGCAGTTGAACTGTACCGCACTGTCATACCGCTTTTCCCGCACAACAAAAACCGTAGTTACCATTCGGACTATATATCAAATCATGTTAAAAATGTTAGGAGTATAGAAAATAAGTAAGTTCATTCATTCATTGTCAATTATTTTAAGAGAATTTTAACCCATGTTAGAATTATGGTTTTAATAAGTTTCCAATATCAAAATATATATAGTTTAACATGAATCGTACCACTAAATAATTGTGCTACATCAACAGTTTAAATCATTGTGTAGATGCCACACATATAGTTGTCAATTGGAAGGTCCGTCCATGGGCATGCCTAATCCAAATCATTACAGGCAGGTCGTGGATATGTCCAATAAAAAATAGGTTAAATGGACGGATGACCTATTTTGTTCGCGGAAAAATGGGTTAGGCCAAATGGATAATAGGTTGGTCCAATCTATGTCTGGGATTTGTAATTGGAGGGAAAAAGAAATGAGATTTACGTATTTTTGACGAAACGGATTCACATTTTTTGCTAGAAATTTGTGGATTTATGTTGTTGGCAAAAAAATTACGAGTTCATTTTTTTTACAGAAAATTTGCAGATCATATGTTTTTTGGCGGAAAATTTATGGGTTCATGTTTTTTTTTTGTAGGAATTTGTAAATTTACGTTTTTGGCAGAAAATTTACAGATTCATATTTTTTTGCGGAAAATTTGTGAATTCAATGTTTTTGGCAGAAAATTTTAGTTTTAAATTAAATTATATTATTTTGTATTTTCATTGATACATTAGAATATCTCCTATATATTAATAGAGAAGCATTTTTGCCAAAGCTTTCAAACTCTTCTCTCACCTATTGATTACTAGCCAAAGCTTTCAAACTCTTCTCTCACCTATTGA